>JZLH01S0029756.1:31614-55228 GCA_001188425.1 Eucidaris tribuloides
AATGTTCTAACCAACAAAAAAAATTAATGACATTTTGCCAATAATGGTGAAGAAATAAGCGATTATACTCGTAGCATTCTTTCTGGGCCACCCTGTATTCCCCAGGCTTCTATACACCCATGAAGAATGTACTAAACCGAAGACAAACAAAATCGCCTACCGCTAAATAATATCGGAAGCTTTGTGGTATGTTATCTAAAATTGAACCAAATTTACAAATGCTCCAGGAGCAGTCTTGAATTTCAAACGTATCCAGCTTTCATATTAGAGCACATTTGTCGGGTTTTTCTTGGTGATCTTTGATTCGTAGTGTGCATTTTGTCTGTTTGTTTAATACGTATACACTTTTCAAAATATTACAACACATGTATAAACACTTTTCTGCTAACACTTTATAACACTTTAACACGTTTACCTGGAAAATCATAAACGTTTAGTTAGAAATCTGTGTATCACCCATAATGATATCAAGAAATTCGTGTTTATTCTGGACACTTCCTAAACTCTTGGACACGTTTCAATATCAAATCTAAATACGTTTAATCTGAAAATTCATAAACCGTTAAATGAACATTTTTAAGCACCTAATATCAGAGTGTTTAGCATCTTCATAAAAACTTTTGTGTGACGCGTTTATGATTAAACTGAAAGTGATTATAATTTAATATCAAACGTGTTCATGTGTTTATGATGTGTTCCAGAAATGTTTATAAAGTGTTTAATATTTTACAGTGTGTGTGTGTAGTGTTTGTGTGTTGTGTTGTGTATGAGGCATGTGTGTATGTGTGTGTGTGTGTGTGTGTGTGTGTCGTGTGTGTGTGGTGTGTATGTGTTTATTGTGTGTATGTGTGTATGTGTGTGTTGCTGTGTGTGGGTGTGTGGTGTGTGGTGTGTGTGTGTGTGTGTGTGTGTGTGTGTGTGTGTGTGTGTGTTTACATATGGTACGTATGTACCATGTGATATTGAAATGATAAAATTTGTGACCATTCACACCGCGTAATTATACAAATTGTAGGCGGGTTCGGACTGGTATTACCGATTTCCATACGACTCAGAGTTGGCCACGTCGAGCTCCCAGTAAAAGGAATGACACGTTTTATTTAAAGGCAAAGTGCATCCTGCATCAGGGGTTTTACTAAAAGCAGAAAACATGAGAGGAAACATATAATGAAATTTTGGCGAATCCACCAAACAATAGCGGAGTTAATGATCTTTCAAGTTTTAATTGTGGAGCGTCACGTCGAGCAGCTTCCCATATTCATGTAATATCAAATTGATATTGTTATTGGTCCAAGGATAATTGATGGTTTTTATAGAAGCATAATAAAATAATGTTTATCATGATTATATATTGAATGCACAGGCTAACATAATTTTCAATTTTCTGAGAAAATGCACCCTTACGGAATTTATATTACATGACAAGGGGGCCGAGGCGAGTTTTCTCGCATGTGACGTCCAAATTGGAAGTTCATACTCCGCCTATTCTTTGGTGATTTTCGCCAAACTTTCAATATGTTTCTCTCGTTGTGTTCTTGCTTTCATTAAATCCACTTGATGTAGGGTCGAACCTTGCTTAACTGTGACTCGGATCGCGAGCTGGTGGACTCGACTCCAATACTAGTTAAACAGCACCCTACATGATTTGAAATTGAATGTACAGATTAAAGCCGAAGTTTAGTTTGGGCGATTTTTTGTTATGTGAAAGCTTTATGCCCCAAGTCATAACCCTGCAATAATAGATCTGAATTCTTTAGTTCTTTTTTTATTAGTTAATGAAAAATTCTCGGGGGGGGACCGAGATTTTCGACTAATTTTATATTATAGCATCCAAAGGGTAAAAAGGCTTTAAAGTCTACATGTGTTATACCTCATACTGAAGAGCAGACTCTGTTCTTTCAGATGACGGTAGTAGCTCCATATAACCTTTTTAACCCGTTGGATGCTTAATTGTATTAAAGATAGCCGAAAATCTTCGGGGGTCACCCCGAGATTTTCATTAATTAAGTTAAATAAAAACTAAAGGACAAAAAGAAGGTTATAATTATGAGTTATACCTCATCTAAAAGAGCAGAGTCTGCTCTTTTCAGTCAGGTATAACACATGGCCAACTTAAAGACCTTTTTAACCCTTGATTTTGATATAATGTAAATATAGTCGAAAAATCTCGGGGTCCCCTCGAAGTTTTCATTAACTAATAAAAAAAAAAAAAACTAAAAGGCAATTCAGAATCTATGATTGCCGAGGTTATGACTTTGGAGGCATAAGCTTTCAAATAACAAAAAATCCCCAAACTAAACTTGGGCTTTCAATGTATACTGAATGAAAATGTGTTAATGCTATTTTGATCCCAGATCGCTACGCTATTTTGGACTGTTGCTACCATCAAAGCATCACTCTGTGGTTATTCTTCTCCCGATAAGGTAATAATCACGTAATGTATGTGATATCGGGAGAATTCATTTGACGGAGCTTTGAAAAAAGAAACAAATCAAGCATCTTCTTCCGTTTCAAACATAATGTTATCAATAACGCAAAGTCCCCGGCGGCCTTAGCTTGGATACCATGACGCATGTCTGGAGAGTTAAACATATATTCTAATGCACCTGAAGGATGGTCGAGTCCCCAGACTAGTGTCAAAATAGCCACTGTATTTATTTGCTGAAGCCTCATCGTGCCCGTCATATTAACACTTCTCTAAATATCGTCAAACACAGAGACGGCATAAACTGCATGAAGTGAAACCGTTGAAGCTAGTAAATCGAACGAAACTGAAAAAAGGGGGCAAAAAATGCTGGAGCGTTTTTATTCGTCACGCAGTAATGTACTGCCGGCGTAGCACTATAAGATCCACTGTACGATTCCATGAAACAGGGATTCTGAAACAAATTGCACAGGAACTACAGCCTTACCTTCAGCTACCACCATGAAACAATCACTTGCAAAAATCTATGAGTGAAAGGTCACTGTCAAGGTGACATGAATATAGGCCTCCTTTTTACTGACTTATGTAATTAAACACGGCAGTAATACTCCACACTATCATGGGGTTGCAAATCCACGCAGAAATCCTTTTCATGTGGGGGGGGACAACAGATAAGGTGTTGCCCCCCCCCACATGAATAGCATTCCTGCGTAGATTTGCCGCCATGCCTACTATGCAAATTTAACTGTTCTAGATTGATGCGCGTTTAAAATGTATTATCAACGGTGACAAAGTGTCGGGTTTCAGCTGCAAATTTGGAGAATAATCTTCACTCAGAATAAGGAATGTCCTACTCTTGATGTTTCCAAAGGAATCTGTTTTCTCTATAAATTTTGCTTTTTTATGTATAATCTGAAGTTGATGTAAGCAGCTATGATACATACGTGGTCTCAAAAAAATGTGCAAGTGAAAACGCCGTCTTGGCCAATTAGAAAATTATTCTGTGACATGATGCTTACATCAACGTCCAAGAGCATAGTCTTAGCTTTGAAATACCTGTTATTTTGTTCAATGAGCTTGTTTTAATCTTGAGATACTGTTTAGGGAAATACGGAACGGTAGAAAATCACAATTGTGCCACTCCTACTATACCAGTCCTTTGTAAAGTGACACAATTTATTGTAGTTCCACCCTTTTGTTGTTTGCCGAGAAGCTCGAGATTAAAGCAAGCAAAGTAGAACAGAACATATAACGATTATGAAGGCTAAGGATGCCCTGTCACAAAAGGATTTTCTAATGCCAAAAGGCGCTATTTACCTGCCAAAATTTTTGAGATATGCTGCAGCACGTCTAAAAAATTGTAAAATGAAAAGCGCCCTCTTTGACAGTAAGAAAATTACAGCTGTGGGACATGTTACGTCAACATCAGAGCAAAGCTTAGCTTTCAAATGCCTGATGTGTTCTGTTCAAATTGGTTGTTTTAATCTCGAGATATCTTGTAAACAACAGAAGGAATGGAATCACAATTGTGCCACTTTTACGGGCACAGGGGGAAGAGAAAATTGATGCTATCGACTTGACTGTACGTAAAAGTGGGCACATTGGTGATTATTACCCTTTTCGTTGTTAACTGAAACATATCTCAAGATTAAAACAAGCACAACTGACAGAAAAACGGCATTTGAAAGCGTATATAGACTCAACTCTGATGGTATGTAACATCACGTCACAAAAAGAATGTTTTCCTCATTACCCAACAGGCGCCGCTTTGACTTGCACAATTATTTTTGAGACACACTGTATGTGTGTAGTGCTAGTAAATGCTCATGTTTATTTAGCATTAAAAACGATCCCAGATATTACGAAATCCATGAATTTAAATTCATGAACATGTGTAATGTATTTGATGGACTCTTCGTATCCTCTCGGGTAGTTAATTGCACAGAGGACCTTTAATATGCAGGTACGTAATCTTCGATAAGCTTGATTGCCCAATTTCACAATGTCACAGGCAACAACATGAACAAAATACAGTATTTAGTGTATTATCACAACAAATAAGTCTGTTACTGGCCATAAAAACCAGAATTTGGTTTGTTCTATTTTTGTCATTTCAGTCGAGGAGTCGTGATATTTCTGTCTTCCTCGAATGAGATATTAACGATGTTTATGGTGTTTGCTGGCATGAAGGCCTTCTGTATTTCAATGAATATCGATTGAGAGCACGGGGTGATTTACTAATTCACAAACAAATTCTTTCATACTATTATATTTGCCTGTTGACAGTTCTTTGATGTGCTTGCATATAGGTTATTAGGTTGAATATCTTAATTGTGTTTTACTAACAATTACAAAAGCCGTATCCAGTCGAACTGTTACGTATAATAGCAGTCTCCTGCATTTCCCTAGATTTTATTTTATTGTGCCACCGCTTAGCTTGGTGTTATGTCTTATTAATTGAATGAATGAATGAATGAATGAATGAATGAATGAAATGAATATTATTTGTCTAATCATCTGATCTATTAATTAATCAATCTTATTAATTGATTTATTATATTATCTATTATCTTTTAGGGCGGGGGACTTGATACAGAAGCATTCTGCTTTTCGAAATATCCTGTACGATAGCATATTTCGTACATAATAGTCTGTATTTGACAGACACATTGACACGCACATATTGATTCAGATTCAGAGTCAGATTCATCTATTATTATCCACCCGTTAAAATACATAGAAATTCTGGTGTCATTGCTTGTAAGCATAATAATTTCACCATAACAAGCGCAATGATATATAACATTAACGTACTAACAAAACAATCAAAAGTTAAGCAAAAAACATAACATATAGCAGTATATAGTATATTATAAGTGTACACCGTGTAATTAGTATTTTGTAACTTTTATATTTGTCGTCATTATTCAGTTCTATGGCAATTAAAGAGATCGAAAACAAATTAAATTAGCATATGAAAATAATTGATGATAAATAAAATGAATGTGTATATTTATGGTATATACAGGGTGCCCGGAAAGAATGCTACGAGTATGATCGCTAATTCTTCACCATATCGGCAAAAATGCCATTTATTCTATGTCGTTGCGTTAGAACCATTCTCTTTCAATAAATGATACAAGATCATGATTTTAAGTAAAGGCGTTTTGATTCTAGGCCAATTTTTCGGAGGCCCAATCGGCAATTTCCCAAATTGCCAATTTTCACAGCGGTGTTCATTAAACGCGAGATAGCTGGCGTCTCAGCTTACCAGACCAGCCCGCATACCAGACAAACGCGATGACAATGGCATGACATTTAAGGAAGACGATTGCGAGCTATGCTTTATTGTCATCGCGGTTTGTCGGTATGCAAGCTTGAGATGCCAGAATATCTCGGCGTTCCGATGACCCGCTGGTGAAAAATGGCAAAATTGGGATTTGCATTGCCTCCGAAAAAATGGCCCTAGAATCAAAAGCCTTTACGTCAAAATCAATGATCTTGGCTATCAGTTTATTGGAAAAAGAGTCTGACAGTTCGTCTAATGTCTAGTGATTGCCCCTAATTTTGCGATGACTAATGTTATGAGCACATTCCACTACACCTGCTCCTGTAGCTGTGAAGCTGAAAAAAGTGCTAATAATCATAATGACCTTATCACAACTTTTAGTCCATAATTTTACTTAATTTAATGCACCCACGTCGTAATCATGTTAACGCTCTATTTGTTATCGGCGGCGAGATGGAATAGCCACGCACACACACAACACCGTGACACCGGGTTGCCAGCTATTTATAGCGATATTTTGACCAAAAATAGCCTGGCATCGCGCGGGGCAGATTGCCGTGATTGTGTATCTGAGGGATGTAGTGGAATGAAAGAGTCTCGCGTTCAATGATTAACTCGAGATTGGGAAAACGACAGTCACGAGTACTGTCCACACACCACCTGTATCACTCAATAAAACAAATCATCCCTATGCCATCAAATTAAATTGAGGGGATGCAGGGTTTTAGATTGCACCATTTCGTTGACGGTTTATAAATAAATCTCGTGAAAGCACAACGTTTTGAATGTGCGCGTTGATTGATAGATTTATATGGAATCGGCGTCCTTGGGTAGAGACGAACACATAAACCCATGTCGCGGACTGATCTAGGGTAGATATTGAAATCTCGATGGGGGTCCCAGCGTCAGTCGCATCTCACCAATTGCGGGAAAACATGCTGCGAACCTTTTATTCGATGGCCAATTGGGGGCACGTGGGAAAAAAGGGTTATCGTGGATATTTTTAGGTGATTTTTTTTACATCATCGGTAAAACATAATCTTTTGAAGAAGTAGAGATGATGAGTGATAACCCAGATTATTAAAAGGAAAACAAGATTATGAAATAATAACATGCCAATGTGATTGATATCTACAGCATAATGTGGGGTTTTGGACACTTTAAAGGAAATAATGAAATGAAAAGTATAATATACAAGATCTTGTATTATCCAACTATACCATTTGTTTACAAAAGGCTGATAAATTGCGAAATCACTTTGGAAAAAAACCAGTTGCCTGATTGTTTACTTCACATCTTTTGCTTCACCTGATTTCAGAAAAAAATCAAAAGTATAGTGCTAAAGTAGTTAGTGAGTATGCTTATCTTCCTTACTGTTTTCTGTAAAATTTAGACTCAGTTAAGTTCAACAGGCTGTTATACTGATTTAACCTGTGCCTTTAACTCAGATGACGACAAATTATTGAAATATAATTCAAATGGATTTTTCCGGTAAGGAATAAATGGAAACAACTCCTGTTAATCTATGGACAATATCCGCCGTCAAATATCCGGTTGTTTATTTTATTCACTTTTTTATCAAGAGAGTGAAATGTATATTTTGCTGGTAGCCTATAAACGGTTATCAACGATTAATAAAATAATTTTGTATAATTATTCCCATCGTAAAAAGATAAATTACTTGTACAATAACATTAACAACGATACACATTTCAAGTCATCATCATCATCATCATCAGCCATGTTCAGCCCACTGCAGGGCGAAGGCCTCCTCAAGTTGGTGCAAAAGATGTCTGTCTTGTGCTGATGTAATCCACACATTTCAAGTAAAGTTGATTTCAATTTTTAATCTCAAGTTAAAGGTACAGAAGCACTTAGGGGACCATTATTTGTTCTTCCATTTATGTCCCTATATCTTTCTCCGGCTATGTGTTTGTATGTATTAATCAATCTAATTGTATATCTCATTCTGTCTATTTTCTATGTATCTTATATCATCCAGCTACATCTACGTATATAGTTTTATATGTGTCTATGTACAACTTTAACACTCAATTCTCATACTGGTACGGTATTAACCTATTGCTATCGCCCGCGTTGAAGCTATATTAAATGACATGATTAGGGGGTAGTCCTCAACTTAAGCTGAAACTATTCTAGAATCAAGTAAACTATGCAAGGATTCTGCTGTGAAAATCTTGTAGTCAAACGTTGGCTCATTCTAAGATAACTAATGTCAATATACCTCGTGACAGGCAAACATGTTATGTAGCTCTCTATGGCTTGTTATATCTATCAGGGCACGATAGAATTACAATAGGAGTATGTTCATGCTTGATTCTCCTCAAGTAAACAAATTACAGTTTTCCCAATCATGTCACTTAACTTTAACGTCCAATTGAATCATGTAAACATATGTATTTGTTTGTGTTAAATGTGTGCTTGAGTATGTACAAAGTGAATGTGTGTATGAGTGACTGTTCAGTGCGTGAATGTTTTTTGGAACTGTCCTGCATAAAAATACAGTATTGTATGGCACGATAGAAAATATCCTAGATGATATATACCACAAAAAAAAAATTCAGGCGGATTACATGCCAAGTTTTTTTTTCGTCTGTATTCATATATTTTAAAGAAAAGTCAGGAAAATGGATTTCCAATTTACATAATCGTCACACTATATATAAGTTTACCGAAACCTTTCTCAACCACACTAAAATAATTTTAGTTATATCCCCCAGCTATTTACACCATAAGAATGTAACTCAACCGAAGACAAACAAAATCGTACCGCTAAATATATCCGGAGCTTTGTGGTATGGTTCTAAAATTGAACCAAATTTACAAATGCTCCAAGGATGCAGTCTTGATTTCAAACGTATCCAGTTTCATATTAGAGCACATTTGTGGGTTTTTCTTGGTGATCTTTGTTCGTATGTGTGCATTTTAGTCTGTTTGTATGTATACGTATACACTGTCAAAATATTAAACACATTTATAAACACTTTTCTGTAACACTTTATAAACACTTTAACACGTTTATCTGGAAATCATAAACGTTTAGTTAGAAATTCTGTGTATCACCCAATATGATATCAAAAATTCGTGTTTATTTCTGGACACTTCCTAAACTCTTGGACACGTTTAATATCAAATCATAAATACGTTTAATTGAAAATCATAAACACGTTAATGAACATTTTTATGAGCACCTTAATACTCAAGTGTTTAGATCTTCATAAAAAGTTTGTTGACGCGTTTATGATTTTAAATTAAACGTGATTATAATTTAATATCAAACGTGTTCATGTGTTTATGATGTGTTCCAGAAAAGTGTTTATAAAAGTGTTTAATATTTTACAGTGTGTGTGTGTGTGTTTGTGTGTTTGTGTGTGTATGTGCATGTGTGTATGTGTGTGTGTGTGTGTGTTGTGTGTGTGTGTGTGTGTGTGTATGTGTGTTATTGTGTGTATGTGTGTATGTGTGTGTGTGTGTGTGTGTGTGTGTGTGTGTGTGTGTGTGTGTGTGTGTGTGTGTGTGTGTGTGTGTGTGTTTACATATGTTACGTGTACCATGTGTATTGGAAATGATGAAAATTTGTGCACCCATTCCAAACCGCGTAATTATACAGAATTGTAGGCGGGTTCGGACTGTATTCCGATTTCCATCGACTCAGAGTTGGCGTCGAGTCCCAATGTAAAATGAATGACACGGTTTTATTTAAAGGCAAGGTTCATCCTGACATCAAGTGGGTTTTACTAAAAGCAGAAACATGAGAGAAACATATTAATGAAATTTTGGCGAAAATCCACCAAAGAATAGCGGAGTTATGATCTTTCAAAGTTTTAATTTGTGACGTCACGTACGAGCAGCTTCCCATATCTCATGTAATATCAAATTGCTACTTTTTATTGGTCCATGATAATTGATTGGGTTTTTTCATAGAAGCATATATAAAATAATGTTTCTGATTATATATTGAATGCACAGGTAACATAATTTTCAATTTTCTGAGAAAATAGCACCTTACGGAATTTATAATACATGACAATGGGGGAGTTGCTCGCATGTGACGTCACAAATTTGGAAGTTCATAACTCCGCTATTCTTTGGTGGATTTTCGCCAAACTTTCATTAATATGTTTCTCTCGTTGTTCTGCTTTCATTAAAATCCACTTGATGTTAGGGTGAACCTTGCCTTTAACTGTGGACTCGGACTCGGAGCTGGTGGACTCGACTCCAATACTAGTTAAACAGCACCCTACATGGATTTTGAAATTGAATGTCAGATTAAAGCCGAAGTTTAGTTTGGGGATTTTTTGTTATTGAAAGCTTTATGCCAAGTCATAACCCTGCAATTAATAGATTCGGATTCTTTGTTCTTTTTTTATTAGTTAATGAAAATCTCGGGGGGGGGACCCGAGATTTTCGACTAATTTTATATTATAGCATCCAAAGGTAAAAGGCTTTAAGTCTACATGTGGTATACCTCTACTGAAAGGCAGACTCTGTTCTTTCAGGATGAGGTATAGCTCATATAACCTTTTTAACCCTTGGATGCTTATGTATAAAATTAGCCGAAAATCTTCGGGGGTCACCCCGAGATTTTCATTAATTAATTTAAAAAAAACTAAAGACAAAAAGAAGGTTATATGAGTTATACCTCATCTGAAAGAGCAGAGTCTGCTCTTTCAGATCAGGTATAACACATGCAACCTTAAAGCCTTTTTAACCCTTTGGATGATATAATGTAAAATATAGTCGAAAATCTCGGGGTCCCCTCGAGAGTTTTCATTAACTAATAAAAAAAAAACTAAAGACATTCAGAATCTATGATTGCAGGGTTATGACTTTGGGGCATAAAGCTTTCAAATAACAAAAAATCCCCCAAACTAAACTTGGGCTTTAATGTATACTGAATGAAAATGTGTTAATGCTATTTTGATCCCAGATCGTACGCTATTTTTGGACTGTTGCATACCCATCAAAGCATCACTCTGTGGTTATTCTTCTCGGATAGGAATAACACGTAATGTATGTTGATATCGGAGAATTCATTTGACGGAGCTTTGAAAAAAGAAAAACAAATCAAGCATCCTTCTTCCGTTTAAACGATAATGTTATCAATAAACGCAAAGTCCCCCGGCGGCCTTATTGCCTTGGATTACCATGACCGCATCGTCTGGAGAGTTAAACATATATTACTAATGCACCTGAAGGATGGTCGAGTCCCCAGACTAGTGTCAAATACCCACTTGTATTTATTTGCTTAAGCCTCATCCGTGGTCATATTAACACTTCTCTAAATATCGTCAAACACAGAGACGGCATAATGCAGAGTGAAACCGTTGAAGCTATTAAATCGAACGAAACTGAAAAAGGGGGAAAAAATGCTGGAGGTTTTTATTCCCGTCACGCGCTAATGTATGCCGGCGGTTAGCACTATTAAAGATCCACTGTCACGATTCCATGAAACAGGGATTCTGAAAACATAATTGACAGGAACTACAGCCTTAACCCTTTCAGTACCACACTGAAACATCACTTGCAAAATCTATGGAGTTAAAGGTTCACTGTCAAGGTGACATGGAATATAGCGCCTCCTTTTGACTTATGTAATTAAAACGGCAGTAATATCTCCCACTATCATGGGTGCAAATCCACGCAGAAATGCTTTTCATGTGGGGGGGGGGGGCACAACAGTAGGTGTCCCCCCCCCCACATGAATAGCATTCCTGCGTAGATTTGCGCCCATGCCTACTATGCAAATTTAAACTGTCTAGATTGATGGGTTTAAAATGTATTATCAATCGGTGACAAAGGTGTCGGTGTTTCAGCTGCCAAATTTTGGAATAATCTTCCACTCAGAATAAGGGAATGTCCTACTCTTGATGTTTCCAAAAGGAATCTGTTTTCTCTATAAATTTTGTTTTTTTATGTTATAATCTAAGTTGATGTAAGCGCTATGATACATACAGTGTGTCTCAAAAAATTGTGCAAGTGAAAACCGCCGTCTTTGGCAATTAGAAAATATTCTTGTGACATGATGCTTACATCAACGTCAAGAGCATAGTCTTAGCTTTCAAATACCGTTAGTTTTGTTCAATGAGCTTGTTTTAATCTTGAGATATGTTTATTTAAATACGAAACGGTAAAATCACAATTGTGCCACTCCTACTATACAGTCCTTTGTAAAAGTGACACAATTTATTGTAGTTCCACCCTTTTGTTGTTTGCGAGATATCTCGAGATTAAAGCAAGCAAATTGAACAGAACATATAACATTTGAAGGCTAAGACTTTGCCCTGTCACAAGAGTATTTTCTAATTGCCAAAAAGGGCGCTATTTTACTTGCAAAATTTTTTGAGATATGCTGCAGCACGTCTAAAAAATTGTACAAATGAAAAGCGCCCTCTTTGACAGTAAGAAAATACAGCTGTGGGACATGTTTACGTCAACATCAAGAGCAAAGTCTTAGCTTTCAAATGCTGTTTGTTCTGTTCAAATTGTTTGTTTTAATCTCGAGATATCTTGTAAACAACAGAAGGATGGAATCACAATTGTGCCACTTTTACGGGAAGAGGAATTGATGCTATCATTGACTGTAGTAAAAGTGGCACATTGGTGATTTTACCTTTTCGTTGTTAACTGAACATATCTCAAGATTAAAACAAGCAAACTGAACAGAGCAAACGGCATTTGAAAGCGTATATAGACTATACTCTTGATGGTGATGTAACATCACGTCACAAAAATGTTTTCCTCATTACCAAACAGGGCGCTTTTGACTTGCACAATTATTTTTGAGACACACTGTATGTGTGTAGTGCTCATAAATGCTCATGTTTTATTATCATTAAAAACATCCCAGTATTACAAACTCATGAATTTAAATTCATGAACATGTGTATGTATTTGATGACTAGTTCGTATCCTCTCGGTAGTTTAATTGACAGAGGACCTTTAATATGCAGGTACGTAATCTTCGATTAAGCTTTGATGCAATTTCACAATGTTCACAGGCAACAACATGAACAAAAATACAGTATTTTATGATATTATCACACAAATAAGTCTGCTTACTGCATAAAAAACAGATTTGGTTTGTTCTATTTTTTTTGTCATTTCAGTCGAGGAGGTGAATATTTTCTGTCTTCCTTGAATGAGATATTTTAAGATGTTTATGGTGTTTGCTGGATGAAGGCCTTTCTGTATTTCAATGAATATCGATTGAGACACGGGCGTGCATTTACTAATTCACAAACAAATTCTTTAATACTATTTATTTGCCTGTTGACAGTTTCTTTGATGTGCTGTGCATATAGGTTATTAGGTTGAATATCTTAATTGTTGTTTTACTCCACAATTACAAAGCCGCTATCCATGTCGAACTTTACGTATAATAGCAGTCTCCTGCGATTTCCCTAGGATTTTATTTTATTTGCCACCGCTTAGCTTGTGTTATGTCTTATTAATGAATGAATGAATGAATGAATGAATGAATGAATGAATGAATATATTTGTCTAATCATCTATCTATTAATTAATCAATTTATTAATTGATTTATTTATAATTATCTATTAGTCTTTTTAGGGCGGGGGACTTGATACAGAGCATTCTGTTTCGAAATATCCTGTACGATAGCATATTTCGTACATAATTAGTCTGTATTTGACAGACACAGACACGCACATATGATTCAGATTCAGAGTCAGATTCATCTTTATTATCCACGTAAAATACATAGAAATTCTGTGTCCATTGGCTTGTAAGATTAATAATTTCACCATAAACAACGCAATGATATAATAACATTAACGTACTAACAAAACAATAAAAGTATAAGCAAAAACATAACATATAGCATATAACGTATATTATAAGTGTACACCGTGTAATAGTATTTGTAACTTTTAATATTTGGTCGTCATTATTCAGTTCTATGGCAATTAAAGAATCGAAAACAAAATTAAATTCAGCATATGAAAATAAATTGATATAAAATAAAATGAATGTGTATATTTATGTATATACAGGGTGGCCCGGAAAGAATGCTACGAGTATGATCGCTAATTTCTTCACCATTATCGGCAAAATGTCATTTATTCTTATTTCGTTGGTTAGACCATTCTTTTTCCAATAAAATGATACCAAGATCATTGATTTTAAGTAAGGCGTTTTGATTCTAGGGCCATTTTTCGGAGGCAATGCAATTTCCCAAATTTGCCAAATTTTCAACAGCGGTGGTCATTGAAACGCCGAGATATTCTGGCGTCTCAGCTTACCATACCGGACAAACGCGCAATGACAAAAGGCTGGAATGCCCTCGCTTTATAAGGAAGACGATGCGAGCTATGTCCTTTATTGTCATCGCGGTTTGTCCTGATGGCAAGCTGAGATGCCAGAATATCTCGGCGTTCCGATGACCCCGCTGTTGAAAAATGGCAAATTGGGAATTTGCATTGCCTCCGAAAAATGGCCCTAGAATCAAAACGCCTTACTCAAAATCATGATCTTGTATCATTTTATGAAAAGAAGTTCTAATCAACAAAATAAAATTAATGACATTTTGCTGATAATGGTGAAGAAAATAGCGATCATACTCGTAGCATTCTTTCTGGGCCACCCTGTATATATATTTATATATATTATAGAAATAACTAAGATAAAAGAAAATATCATGAAATAAAATGAAATAAATCTAACAATAATTACACAAGTGTACGATATATTTTCTTGAGCCATAATTTGGTTATAAGCTCAGTTTCAAATCGTTTGAAATCAACTGCCATAATTAATTTAAGCACTATCAAGGAGATGTTGCAACTTGAACAGAATTGAATATATTTATCATTTTATTCCTTTTGGAAAGAGAAAAATAAATAATGTCAGTACTTCACCGGAATCCTCAACACGTACCCTGGGAAATAACACAGCCACTTCGTTATAACTCACGTCGTTGTATAGGTCGTATTGGCCGTGCCACATACATCACTCCAAAACATTACTTTGAATTTAAATAATTGGCTCCAAGGATCTCCGCTTATTTTCTATTTGGCTCATTTGATCACGGGCCCCAAACTTAACTCGATAGATATTCCAATTTAATCTACATTGCCTACAATTACAAAGCACCAGATACACAAACAAACTTCAATTTGCATCTTGTGGACAGACGTAAAAGGGGAGGCAGGGTGGCTCTCGAGATATCACGTGATAGACACAATACCTAGTTTTCACAAACAAAGAGAAGTAGTTGTAGTAGCAGAAGAAGGCTGAGGAGAAGTAGTAGTAGTAGTAGTGGCAGTAGAAGATGAACACGGGAAAGAGGAAAAAAGAAGAAGACAAAAGGAAGAGATAAAGGAGAAGAAGATAAGGAGGAGAAAGAACAAACAAAACATATAGAAAGGGAGAAGAAGAAGAAAAGGAAGAAGACGAAAGAAGAAGAAGAAATAAATAAACAATCCATCGAAAGAAATGTTCTACCGTTGACTAAATTCACCCTCTCTTGGGCAAAATATTCCTCTAAAAAATACATTACCGTCAACCATACTACTTCTTCAATGATGTACACACTACTAGTTAGACTTGAATCATTTTACATTAAGACCCATGCAACCATCCTTTATGGGGGATCATGTTGGATCAGCTAGTAATTGCACAAAGATTCATATCACCAGTTGTATAAGGGAATCCTATTTTATCATTCATAATCACGACAGTATTTCAGGTCAGAGATTCGTACCTACCCACGCGCGCGCGCGCGCGCGCACACACACACACACACACACACACACACACACACACACACACACACACACACACACACACACACACACACACACACACACACACACACACACACACACACACACACACACACACACACACACACACACACACACACACACACACACACACGACACACACACACACACACACACACACACACACACACACACACACACACACACACACACACACACACACACACACACACACACACACACACACACGAGAGAGATACAAAGAGAAATACAGAGGGGAGACAACACACACACATACACACGCACGCACGCACACACACAAACACAGAAAAGATACATACAGAGGGAGAGACAAACACACACACACGCACACACAAACATACACACACATACACAGAGAGAGATACAAACAGAGGGGAGACAACACACACACACGCACGCACGTACACACACAAACACACACACGCACACACAAGCATACACACATACACAGCGAGAAATACAAACAGAGGGGAGACAACACACACACATACACACGCACGCACGCACACACACAGACACAGAAAAGATACAAACAGATAGACAAACACACACACACGCACGCACGTACACACAAAACACACACACACACACTCACACGCACACACACCCATACATACACACACATATACACGCACACAGAAAGGCAGAAACGCACAAACGTATATTCGCATAATACACCATACCGCACCTTAACAAGTACTACAAGGCATATTTCAATCCTTTTAATTATTCAGTATGCCATTTGTTTGTTTTTGTATAATTTTTAATTCATTCATCTTTATTGACATATAACATGTTTAAAAATGATGATAATACATACAATGGCCTAGGATGTTTTTACATATGACAAAAAACACAAGGCATAATATATACATAAAGACACATACGTTTTGAAAGCTGGAAATTATACATGGGTTTGAACTTAACAGACCCCTTAAAAGAAAATATCAGTTGGCGCTATTTTTTTGTAAATATTAATGAAATAAATTTAAATTTGGTAAATTTGGTATGTTGTATGAAATTGAAATATTGTAATAAAATCATACGGATAACGAGTGAATAATTTCATTTGCTCTGCAGTGAATTTTGTTTACACCATATAACAAATATCAATAGTAAGCTAGTTATCGTATTTTGACTGCCAGGTGAAATAAAAAAAAAATATGTGGGAAAAGGAAATAGGTATAGTATTGCACTTTTTGCCCCATTTAAATAATGTAAAATTGTATGCAAAGATGATTAAAACATTATAATTAAACGATGTTTCAGAAACCATGTATAAACATTAAATGTATTATAGCTACGTTTTCCAAATTTTGATTCAAATAGTAACAATTAGATTGCATAGCAAATAATTTACACTTTATGTACATAATAAAAATTAGAAAGTAGATTTACTTTGATCTCTTTTCTAAATGCGTATGGTTGCGTGTCTATACAATTTTAAATCATGGTTTTAAAAGGACGGGGGAAAACCATTCCGGTTCCCTTCTTGCATTGAAAATGGCATATGATGCCAAGACTGCGAGTTTTGAGATTTGTTGTTAATGGCATTTCATTTTTATGCCCCTGTTTGCAAACCGCATAGACAAAAATTATAGAAAAAAAATTATTGTATAATATTGCTTTGGGTAGTTATAAAAAATAAATTTTGATGTCTGAGCTATATAATACTGATTGAATAAACATATTAACAACCTATCTATCTATCTATCTATCTATCTATCTATCTATCTATCTATCTATCTATCTATCTATCTATCTATCTATCTTTACCTGTTGATCGATCGACTGATCGATCAAATATCTATTTACGTACCTATCTCTCTATCACTTTCTCTCTCTCCCCACTTATTCAGCCATCAATTCATCTATTTCTATACTGTACAAGCATTCCCAATTTGTTTTCAATGACAAACAGAAAAATAAATTCAAGGCTAATTTACTCAAAACTACCGGGGATTATTAAGCACTTAAATCCGGAAAGCTACTGTAAAAAGGAAATGCTACATTTCCTATCACGTGATTTGACGAAGTGGCGCTTCATTAGGAATACCAGGAGACAATCGCCGCTCCCTTCCTACCCAAATTCTAGCTTTCCATATACTTACCCCCACCCAATAAAACCCTACTTATACCCTGAAAATATGACAGTGAATTATGACGTGGTTGTGAAATTGTAGTAATAATACACAGCTTTCATATAGCGCATAACACATTAAATAAAAATGTCCCTATTATAAAAGATGTGAGTGGGTTTTATTCATATCAGCACATCATTATTTTGACGCATCCTTATTTACGACCCCAACGAGTGCAATAAAAGCAAAAAGCGACACCACATTCATCAAAGTTAAAGCCAGAGTATAGTTTTGTTCGATCTGACAAAATATCCATCAATCTCTTATAAGAATGGTGTTTTCACGCGAGACATTGCTAAACAACATTTAACCTACTGGAAATGGTTAAGAATGACACAATTCTGACGTTTAAATGATTATCGAGCAGGTGTTTACTATGTACATTACCAATGATAAAATGTTTATTCCCCGATAAGTTGTTATTAGCCCCTCAAAATTAATATAATAAATAAATGTATTTTGCAGCTTAATACCAAAAAGGTTGTACTAGTTATGTCATAACTATAGACTGAAACAGAGGCATTAACACCTCCTGGTCTTTCTCCGACCTTTTTAGATATTTAAGTTCCACTTAGTAACGTAAAAGAACATGAACAAAGACATTAATGATAACATACTTTCCAAAGGGTAACTATCCTTAAAGGCGACGTTGCGTTATTAAGTTCTCTATCATTACCATTTCGTAGTGTCTATCGTAGGTTGGTATGCACTTTCGTCGACATTATACAAGGTGAACTATTAATACAATTTGATGTGCGTATCATGATGTGCAATTTGTCTTGACACACGTGCCCGACTAGTATATAACGAGGAAATCAGAAGCGAATTTGTTCATGGAATTCAGCTTACAATAACATAGTTTGTTATTGTTTTTCGCGTGAAATCAATCATTACAGAAATCTAAAAAATAACATCAATCTTACGTGTCCGTAGATGATTATAAATACTACTTTCATTGCGTCATTATAATAATCCATTAAGATAAACATTAATAATCATTTCAGAAAAATAATAATATTGTTTTCATGATTATTGCCAGGGGTATGCCAGGGTGACATGAATTAGGAGCTCAGAAGGTTGATTGATTATAATAGTACGTATCAATGACAGCTCAGTTTACTCTCACTTTCGATTTTACTGTATCATTGTAAGAAAGACCCAGGCAATAGGTAAAGTCCTTTACTAAAGAATAATTCTAAATAAATTCATTTAGTATCTCATAATCTTTTAAAAACCTTAGTCAATAATTATAGCAAGTTTTGAAAAAACGCGATTTCGTGTTTTGCCAGATATGGATGATTTTACTCTATTTATATGTTTATTTTTCTGAAATTTGAATCATTAATTGAATCATAATTTTAATGTGTATCATTTAGTGCAGACCTGCGACTTTGGTACGTTAAGAGTTTATCATCAATTTTTATCTGTTTGGTTCTTCTCGTTTGATGCAATAATTATTTGCATAAATTTATTATACACTTGTGACTTGCGAGATCTACAACAATAAAATACACAGTTATACGAACTTGTTGTTTAAAACAGTTCGTTGATTTATTACATTTTCGTAACAGAATCATTTGTACAATCATGGCTAGTTCAAATACATGCATTCTTAATTAAAATTCATTTGATTTGATTGAAACCCGAATAACAACCCCCCCCCCCAAAAAAAAAATGTGACTGCCTTTATTACTCCTACTTTACCAAGGCTAAGAACATATCTGTGTTATCGGTCAAATCACGAGAGATACTGTCACCAATTATTTGAAAAGCTTATCTTAAAAAAAAAAAAATAGGAAGAGTGTGTTAGAATTTGAAAAGACGAATAGTTACCCATTTAGTGTAAACAAATAAGTTGTTGTCATGATAATATTAGCAATCATAACAAATACAAGGTATCGATACAAAGTGTAGTAAACTTGTGGGTTTATTCAACACATCGCGTTTCTCGTATTATACTGAATATGACATTATCTTCATACTGTAAATCCTAATCAGTGTATATTAGTTTTGATCATCCTTACTTTTGCACGTCTAATTCATGATGTCGAAACTGATGCAAAAAATCGTGATCTACCTTTGCGAACCATCGTACCTCCTTGTCAGACATAAAACATATCGTGCTTACACTCCCGTGTCCCCGAAATATTGGCTTCAACACGCTTCCATCATAAATCACTGATAATGCTAATGTACTTCCATCCAGTATAGTGGGGAGCTTGGTAAATATAAGATTGTAGTTTGTTCACACATAACGCTGATGGACATTAATGATTGCCATACCTCATTGTCATGGCATAGTTTTGATTGATCTACTTGTATATTTGTGAAGTTATGTGTTTAATTAGTAATTAATAAGTATTGTTTTTAGTCGAATTAGATTCGTTATTAGTAAAGTATAGCCTAGTTATGTAACTTCCATTATCATTTTTTTTGCAAAGCGCTATGAAACTTTGTATTTAGTATTTAGCGCTTTGTAAATAACATTACTACTACTACTACTACTACTACTACTACTACTACTACTACTACTACTACTACTACTACTACTACTGCAAGATAGGGTGTTGATATTCAGAGAGAGAGGTGGAAAAAATTCTGGGGGGGGGGGTGCCCAAAGTCAATACAAATTAACAAAGAAAGGGGATTATTATATGCATTTGTTTGGATTATTCCTATAATGTACGGAATTATGCATTTCGTTTTTGTATGCGACAATGTCTGTAATTCTTAGATGTAAACAAGTTAAAAATACCCCATTTTTCCACGGATATAGAAAATATTAAGAATTACAAAATTTGACAAAGGGGTTTAATGTTAAAATTCTTATTATCATCATTGAATGTTTAGAAAAAGACACCTCTGTTGTAAATAAAATATGAAACATATAGTTAACTGCATGGTGTACGGTACTTTTTGAAAAATCCAATAAAACGGGAAATTCCTTCATTACTAACTAGCAGTACCCGTGTGTTTTATTATGTTTGCAGTTGAAAAGACACACTCACACACAAGAACGTGATATAGATAGGAGATAACCGGTCCAAGTCCTAGATTGGAAATTTGCCAAATCTAACTTGAGCAAATATGAATATTTGTCATGAACATATCAAATTGTATACGTGATATCATTCCGGTACATGAAAACGACCACATAAATATTTGTACGTGGTAGAATTTCTTTTTGTAGCTATGGTACAAACAATCCCATCGTTGTTTCCACCTTTATCTCTTCATTTTACGTATAATAAAGAAGAGCCATATGTAAATACAGTTACAATTTTCTAGATTTCTCACGGATTTTTTCTTTTGGTGCATGTATTATACATTCTATCAAATTCCCAAATAATTTAAGCGTACAAATAGAGTGGTTTGAATCTGGTGTGCCTACCAGTGCATGCGCAACGTCCGCGCATAACGAGATTGTACTGCCAGATAATTCTGCAGCAGTTTTATTTTCATTTTCTTTTAATATCAACAGGAGAAAGACGGTGAAGTGTAAAATGACTAAAAGATATATCGTCTGCAAACCGTGGCTGATATTGCATCGAACCCGCCCTCGATGGAATACCTATATTGACTTTACCCGCCTCTGGCGTCTATTGTATGAACCGTATATAATGTTTTATTTTATCATGCACTATATATTCATATTCTTGGAGCGTTATTTACGCATGGGACAGAATGGTATACACACAGAATGTCAAAATGTCGAGGCAGATTTTCTCCAAATATTGACTCAGTAGCAAGCCAGAGTTACTCTCGTATACGATAAACAGTCTTCTCTTGTTTGAAAGGTCGATCAATATCGAACAAGAGGTGAAAATGGCACAAGAAACCACTCAAAACTGGCACCACCAGACAAATATGAAATTATAGCTTTATGTTAAATTAAGTATTGTAGATCAAGTATCGTATATATGACGAACGTATACATTCTTGCATCACTGCATATTATCAACGATCAATTCATATAAGTTAATTACAATTTACATCAATATTCTGTTCACTGTAGTATTTTGGGTATAAGCAGTGTACTAATGTAGATGAGATGTGAAATAACTCAAAAGAAAGAGCGTTTTACTGGGCCGACAAGGATTAGCATTGGGGGTGGGGGTGGGGTCAGAATTCACAATTTTCATGAAATCAATATATTTATTTCAGTAAATAGCCAGTGCTCATCTTGCTGAGAAATAACTAATGACGTTAACTCGAAATGATAAAGGTTTTACAGGGTCGACAAAGATTAGCATCGTTTTTTTTTTGGGGGGGGGGCAGAATGATTGATTTCCATGAAATCTATCATTATTTCAATAAATAGGCAGTACACATCTAGATTAGATGTAAAATAACTGCAGACGTTAACTCGAAAATCATGACTTTTTTTTACTGGGGCAACAAGGATTACACTTTGTTAAAGCGAGGACAGAATTAATGATTTTCATGAAACAAATGAATCGATTTTAGCCAATTTATGTAACTCGGAATATACATCGTCTATTAAATGTTATCATCCATGAGATAATCTATAAAAAAAAATACTCTCTCATGACCATTTTCCGAGTGTTTTGATTCTGTATTAAAAACTTCTCTCAAAATTCATCGCGAAAATTTTTGTGATCAATGCTGAGATGGATTACACAGAGACATTACTTAGAATCCACACGTTAGACAAAATGTATTTGTCTGCGTGGTTCTTATTTGTATTTTTAACGTAAAAATGGGAACGTAACGTCCCGGCGATCGAAACTAATTGATTGATGAGTAGGCCGTCATGTCTCATCCTTTATCTTTCATTGTCAAAAAGCGATCAATAAACATTAAAACAAATGGACACACACTCTATATCGATAACAGCGCACGGCCGAGTAGCACTGACAAAATATTGATGGGCTATGTGTGGTCGCCTGAGTTTGACCCCCAAATGAAATGGTGTCGTAATGTTAATTGAATGTTATTTTAAAGGCAACAGTTTTCGGAAAACAAAATCTTCAATGGTCAATGTAACATGTGAAATATTTAATCAAGGTATATGAGGTTAAAATCAGGTGTCTGCAGTGGCGTACATGTAAGTGAATAAAATAATTTGGGGGTCGGAACGAACTTCGACACACAAATATATCAATATAAGCCTCTCTGTACAATGATCGAATATCATGGTGTGTGTGGTGGGGGGGGGGTGTAGTGGTCACCCCCAGAGGCCGTTCGATCCTGTGGGGCAGGGAGAGATTGCCCAATGAAAATATTGGTGGGGGGGGGCAAACATATCGAATTTTGCCCGCAATAATTTTGACAACTTGAAAATCATAGATATGCAATGCAAGATTTAAGATGTTTTAAAAAGCATTGAAAGCACTATAAAACGCATTAACATGGCATAAAAATGCTATTAACATAACAAAATTGTCAATTTTTGGATTTTTTTGGAAATTTTGTCACTTTTGCCCCCCCCCCCATCCAAAACATGGATCAACGCCCCTGGTCACCCCCAATCTGACGCCAGTGGGTGTCTGTAAGTTAGACCACCCTGTGGTTGTTCAACTTCTTTTATTTTGGCCTACACGGTCACTATCATTCAAATACCTTTTTATGAAATGACACATCGTGTGCCCTATACCATCAATTCCTCAATATTGTCATCTTGATTGATGAGTTTGATTGAGGGAGTAAGTAAACAATCAGATGACTAGGCTATGATATTAGCTTTGAAGAGCAAAGAATAAAAATAACAATCGATATGAAACGTGCAGGAGGATCAAATCTCTCCCTACCTCAAGCTCCTTCCATTTCTACTAATTGAAGTCTGTTTTATGGACGGGTAAATTGTAATTGCACCAAGATTATAATTATAACAAGGGGTAACTTAGATTTCAATGACAGCATGTGCGTATATATGCATTTTTGAATTTTCATAATTTTACATATGTATTTATCAGAGATATAATAAAA
>JZLH01S0029757.1:0-17688 GCA_001188425.1 Eucidaris tribuloides
ATAGAAGTGAAGCGTGCCTTGTATAAATTGAGGCCTCTTGAAGTCTTAAGGGTCTCTTGCTGTATGATTGCAATAGAGTATTCAAGTCTGGGCGGTAGGTCGCCATGCAAAAACGTTGATTCTTCTGCACAATATGATAGCACAATTAAAATATAAGTAATTTAATTGTCAAAATGGAAGCCAATAGTTTACAGTTTATAATGACCTTAACCAATCAACACACTAGGAATTGAGTTAACAGGTGAACTTCCAGTCCTGATAACAAAATATGTTGTTCAGTAGAAGTTGAAACTCGGAGCCGAAAAGATGGGCAGTGAAAAGTTTTGTGAATCGGATCAAGTCCAAAATACATTGATAGGAATTTTAGAAATAATTACGGGCAAATCATTACACTGAAAATATGTGACATTTACAGAGAGCGATGCACTATTTTTTTATCTGTGAATGTTTATGCCTAAACATGCTTATTCTAACAAGGAAAGTAATATTTAAAAAAGTTCTAGCCTGACATAATATGGGGTTTTGCACAGAGATGAACAATGATTTTTTTCGAAAGAAACTGAGAAGCTGTAGTCACAAGTTTAATGTAAACAAAACTGCGTAGGTCACTTGTTTATGCAATATGGTTGAGGCGTGTTGGCCAATTTGATAATGATCAGAAGGAATTTTGTCTCATTTTCCTCTGAACTTTTGAAACAATGTCAGACCTGACGGTTGTATAGATGAATTGATGGTTTAATGCCAAATGAAATTTTGTTATCGCTGTCGATTTGCACGAGGTACTCTGATCTGAAACCGATCTATCGATACGGTATTAACTTTCCGTTAGTGGTTAGTGGGTGTGTGCAGCTCTTCTATGATTTTGTTACTTTGTCAGTTAACCCGGATGTCATCGAAGCAGTGCTGCTGCTGCCGGCTTAATCACAGCGGATGGTACGTTGTGCTGTTCGTCTATGCAGTTTTATGTGCGGCTTTGTTGCTATCGCGAAAATAATATAAAAGGTTGTATGTAATGACACTACTTGAGATTTTAACGAATAACGATTGCGGGTGCAGTTTTCAAATGATTCATCTAGATATCGCTGGCAAATATATTAATAGTGTTTCAGGGGGGGTTAATGGAGGTTTGATAGCTAAATCGTTGTCCATGTAGGGATTTTATTTTTTTTGTTCAACTGGCGTAAAGAAATAAGAACGCTGAATACCCCATATTTTGCAAGCAAATGCCGTCATTTTTGGCCGGGGGGGGGGGGGGGAGTCAAATTAATGCTGTACATGCGTTGACCGGAAATATATTGCCAGACACCCTAAACATTTTTCTCTTGTGTACAAAAATAACCCCTAACAAGTTTTCGCGCCTTCATTTACACATTTTGGCCCTAAACAGTTGTCGCGGCAGAATAATGACCCCTAAAACAAGTTTGTCTACTTGCCTAACAATAAGCTTTAAAATAACAAATAGACAAGCTTGGGGCAAAAACATACCCTAAAGTCACGTTTGGCCAGCTCTTAAAAAAAGCTTTGAAGAAAGAAACATGAACCCTAAATACGTTTGGACCAGTCTTTCATAATACTCACCTTTTTTTTGCGAAAAATCTGTGTTTTTGATCCTTAACGAAGTGCGAACGCGCGGCCCCAGCGCTAAAATGAAAAAAAAACCCACACCCTTTAACATCGTTTTTATTTTGTTACAACGCAATGTGCTACAGCAATAAATTTGACTGCCCCCCCGCCACCCCGGGATTTTCAGACGCAGTCGCGGAAAGTGAAATATGCACCTCTTTTGTGTTGGTGATATTCATGTTCATCAGAGAGTGGCGAGTCGCTACCACGTACTCTACGAATTATAGCTATCAAACAAAATGCTGTGAAGCTGAAGCAAATTATTGTCCAATTAATTGGTGAGAAAAGACAACCTCCCTCCTTCAACGTCTGTTATTTGCATAAAGTATCATTCAATTCATGTATGCTTATGCGACCGAAATTTCATACAGTGGCTAGTTACGGCAAAGTTAAGTAGGAAATATACACATTTCCACGATAGCCTGTAACGTAGAGATATACCAAGACTTATAGAAGGCCAGCATACGCAAATAAAACACATTATTACTACTATGAAGTAGTTTTACTGCGAATTATGTTGCTTATTTTGATTGGTCAAAAGACCAGCAGTTTCTGCCGGGGCAATATTACCTGGTATTTTTCTTCTTCCGGGTTTCGCCATTAAACATTTGCCATAACAAAACGTAGGCAATTCAACAAGTAATATATTGACATCGCGAGACACACGCGTGCGGCATAGTGCGATGCGCAGGTGCATGCCAAATCGACGCACCGCGCTCGCGCAGTCTCTCCGCGAAAAAAAACATGGGCGAATCGGAGTACGAGACGTCCGGGAGAGGAACGTTCCCGAGCGAGCAGACGCACAGTAATTAACAAATTTTGGGTCGGGTATGTAAAGTAAGCAACTTCATTACCAAGCATGCCGTATTTTTTGTTTTATACATGAATGGTTTCGTTCATTAGAAAAGAAATATTATTGACAAAGCTAGTGTTACTCACTGTTGTGAATTAGATCTATACACGACCGTCTGAAGTGCTGCGCGCGTGCATGGTGTCGTGGCAACGCGCCGGCCGACGGCGGTGCGGCACGGGCGCGGCTGGCCGAGCGCAGCCGTGCCTGCCGCTGCGCAGCGAGCCAAATCCTAGTTGCTTACTGTCTTTGTGCACAGTGCTAGTGCACAGTGATTTAAATATTATGGGTTAATCAACATGCAGATGTGCCAACTGACATGCCTCATCATGCTTCATAATTAATTTATGAACACCTTTGTGAATCATGGCAAGGCGTAGGCTGGTTTAGGGGCAGGCTGGGAGTGCCACATCCTTGGGGAGCGTGGAACTAAAGTGACAATGGGGAGGTGCAATCTTAGGGAGGTGAACTAAAGTTCGAGTTAATCAAGGCGTTGAAAGCAGAAAAAGTGTACAAATTTGTTTTGCTTGCCAGGGGCGGAACTCCTATGGCTCTGCGCGGGGGTCGCAGCGTGCACGCCAGTGCATCCCCCGCAGACCTACGCCTTTGCATCGGCGTCAGCTTAAACCCTGGCTTAACTTTAGTCCATGGACTAAAGTTAAGCTATGTTAACTTAGCCTAGGCGCCTGTAGAGAGTAGCGGGCACATGACGTTAGCGCAGCGAGCACACAATCACACGTACATGTAGCATGCCTACTTGAACCTGTAGGCTGTGACTTCCGTACCCACGGCATGTTTGCAAACAACATGCGCTTCCCGGTGGGTCGAGATTCGCGTTTCTTGAATACGATGAATTCATAGTAGCCTATCTTGGCTCAATAATGTGCAGATTACACGAGAAAGCTGCCCTAAACAGGCGTGTCAATATTTCGTGAATATCTGAAGAAAAAATACATCTTAGTGTCTTTGACAATATTTGTAAAAAGTTTTATGTGGCCTGGAGCAAGGTCAAAGGAGACCAGTGGCTCACAAAAGAGCAAACTCTCAAAGAGTACTCGAGCAGGTATCAATCAACACACCATGGAAACGTCAGTATGCAGAGGCTCATTGATCATTTTACATACATTGTTGAAGTTGACTTCAATGATGTAGGCCTACGTACTACCAGGATGGATCATTTTACTTGAGCTTCTTACATTATCGTAATACATACAGGTCGCGTGCAGGTAGATCTGGAGCTAAGTCAAATCTGGCTAGTAGTGTGGACATAAAGTACTTGTCTTAATTTACCAGGGGATAGGTAATAATTATAAATATTGACTGTCCTTTTTTGCGGAGATACAGAAAATATTGCCCGCACTGAAAAATATTGCCCTCGTCTTCGGACTCGGGCAATATTTCTTCAGTTTGGGCAATATTTTGTGGTATCTCCCTCAAGCAGTCAATATTATATAAATATCAAGTACGATCAATAAAATGGCTACTCGAGTAGTATTATAGTCGTAGACCCACCCGTAGAACTAAGGGGGTATATAGCAAAAGATGTTATACTACGTATAGGCCTCATACATGTCATGTACGGGGTCATTAAAATTCTACTTCAAACAGCAAGTCGGTAGTTCAATTTGTTTCAAATTGTTTGGATTGCTGTCAGCAGTATATGTATTTGATACTGCTCTTCGATTTACCTTAGCCTCAGGTTTCTGAACTAGAACTACATATTCTTTCTCTGAAAACATTCAAACTGCCAATACACCTGTACACCGTAAGCAAGTACAGTAGTGTAAATTCAACAATCAAATCGAAATACTCACAGTTACTGTTTCCTGCACTAAGTTTGAAAAATCGTAAACCTCTATCCGATGTTCCCTACGAAGTTCTTCCGTCGATACACACATAATTTTGCACTAACATACATGATTAATTCACTTTATATCTATGGTACAAAGTACAGGGATGTATAGTCGTATACAATATACATGTTCATGTGCAACGGTTTATGTGTCTAAAGGTCATGTAGGCGAGGAAGTACAACACGTGAAATAGAGCGAGAGAACATTATTGCCAGAGTTCAAGTTCGGTAATGTTGTAAGGTCACTGTGTGAGTCACGCGCACCGGGCTGAAACCAACACACTAGAAGGCTGTGCAGAGTATATGAAGTCCCCGCTGGGCGCCATCTTGCTAGTCCTTCATAACGTACGACGCGCGCGCGCGCGCGCGTGTGTGTGTGTGTGTGTGTGTGTGTGTGTGTGTGTGTGTGTGTGTGTGTGTGTTTGTGCAGCGGTGAATTATATCATACATACGGGCGGGAAAATTCGGATACGTTATGACGACAGGACTTACCAACATGGCGGATTGTGCGCGCGCGCGCGGTGGGGACACGGTGGTGTGTGTTACGAAAATAGCCATGGGATCGTCTAGTATGTAGGTTTCAGTTCAGTGGTCACGCGAGAGTGTTGCCAGTACCGCACTGTACCGCGTGAGCCCGGACGAAGGCCTTAACAAATCAATGCATATGGTGAAGAATAAACGACTTGATTTAATGCACGCAGTAACTAAGATAAGGCCCCAATCAGAAAGCACAGGTCCACATTCAGCCAACATCTTGTATACTTGGCAATAAGTGTAACGCATGTCCAGATTGTTTTCAACACGATGGGTTGATTTGATTTGATTTTTCTCAATAGACCACAGCCTGATATTACTGGGTTTTAGTTTACAATGGAAAATATAAGTACCAGTATCACGAAACTAGCCTAGGACCAATCTCATAGGTTGAGCTGTGGTTGAAGTTGGGCCAAAGGTACCATCAAACCGACTCTAACTCTCACTCCAACTCTAACTTGTTCACCGATAATCATCGGATAGCTATCGCCTAAATCAACCTAATCTCCATTAGTGCTGGAGGTGAACATCCCATGAACCATAAAAAATGTTCTACTTTTCATGATATTTTTTTAAATATTTCGTGTGTGCATAATTTCCCAGACTAAGCTTTTATCAAATACATGCTATTTCTCTTATTAGAAGAAAAAAAATACTAGGATTTTTTTAGATAATGAACACAATGTTTTCCCATTTAATTAATGAAAAGCTACCCCGGATTTCATATTCTAAACTTCATACATTTATTTCACTTTCATGTTTGTTTTTATTGCATTGAATCTTGTGAATTTGACTTTAAACTAACTAATAATACAATAAAAGGTAGTCTTTGAGTACATAATTAACTATATTTGAAGACTGAAAACAAAATAAGATGTATATATCGAAATTTTCAATTGGGTCTGCAATGTGATATGCATCATTATTTATGCGGTATGTGCGTGAAGCTGAGATATTTACAGGTGTATTTTCATTTTAGTCTCACATAATGGTGAAGCATACATTCTATGAATATTAATGATCTTTAATAACAATACAATCCACGCTTGACACATGCGCACTGTGCCCTCTTGTCGGTGAACCGTGGCAGAGAACAATAGTTAGAGACGCTTCACAGACGACCCGGCATTTATAGCTCGTCTTAGAGCGAATGATTCCAACTTTTGTTTCGAGACTCGCAACCAAACCTAAATATGGCGCCTAGAGCTAATGATCCCTGTTACCATAGTAATTGTTGTTGGTCCGGTTTCGTGATACCTGCCCCATAGCTCCTTTAAAACTGTCAACACTGTTTACAAATTGCTTCAGTCATAGAACGCCACTCACGGACAATTTAGAGACCCACAATGACAGGGCGTCATTGATATCGAGGATGCGCGGGCAACCTTTAAAGGGTTATTACTTCATACCATTCTCAGCAGACATCAGATGGCAACAAATGAGACGCGGCTCGGTCAATGCACACTGGTAAACATTTTCCTTGCATACCAGGGATTGGCGCGTCTTCTTCATCTTGGATGTAGTCAACTCATACATTAAACTTGTGAATAATCTCTGTGTATTTCGAGAACACACAACGCAATTCTAGTACTGTTTGGTTACAGGGAACAAAGACATTGGCTTAATCATATTCATGATGTGCTCGTCTCCATCAAATTGATTGTGACGTCATGCACCCCTTGTGCAGTAACAGAAGATGTAAAAAATAACCACGTGGCTTCGGTAAGTACCTTAATTGGTAACATATTTGCGTAACAGTTATTGGCAAGTTACTGTCACTGTTCAGAAGTTGAGCCAATCATTAAACGGTACTCACGGACAATTCAACACGCCACGCAATGACAAGGCTTGTTAGTATTGACGATGCGCGCGCAATCTTTAAAGGGTTATCACGTCACACCATTGTCAGTAGACATTAGCTGGCATAAAATTACGGGTGGATTGGTCAATGCGCACTTGAAAGATTCCCATGCATAACGGTGATTGGCGCGATTTGTTCGTTTCATATGATAGTCAGCTTGCATTTCATAGCTGTGGCATCTTCGTGCTGACATAGTAAAGTAAATCAAGTGATCAATTTATATTAACGTGAAATACATACATTTAACTTGTGAATAATGCCTGTGTATCTCGAGAACACAAAACGCCCCTCTATTACTGTTCCAACACATTGAACAAAGATATTGGCTTAATCATATTCATTATGTGCACGTATCCATGAAATCGATAGTGACGTCATGCACCCTAGCTAAAACAGATAGATAAGATGTCAACAAGTGTCCACGTGGTATATTTCCATTCCGAAAAAGTTATTGACAAGTTTAATGGGTAATTTGGATACTACTGGTCCTGTGCAAATGCTTGTGACCTCTTCTGAGATCTGCAGAGTGAAAGAAATCGTGTCATCGATTCAAAATCATAAATACCATACATCCTTTAAAACTGTCAACACTATTTATAAATTGAGATAATCATCGGAAGCCACTCACCTACTATTCAGAGACACCACACAGTGAAGAGGCGTCATTGATATCAAGGATGCTCGCGCAACTTTTATAGGGTTATTACGTCACACTATTGTCAGCAGACATTACATGGCACATAATGAAGCGTTGATTGGCAACGTGCACTCGTAAAGATTCTCTTGCATAACAGTAATTGGCGCGTTTTGTTTAATATGGTAGTTAGCTTGTTCTTGGTTGCTGTGGCATCTTCGTACTGACATAGTCAAATAAATCAAGTGATCACCTCATATTCACGTGAAATATATGCATCCAACTTGTCGATAATGTCTGTGTATCTCGAGAACATAGAACGCCCCTTTATTACTGTTCAAAAACATCAAAGATATTGCCTTAATCATATTCATGATGTTTACGTATGCATGAAATCAATAGTGACGTCATGCACCATTGTATAGATAGATAAGATGTCAACAAGTGTCCACGTGGCTTCGGTTATGTACCGTGGTAACATATTTCCTGTGCAAAACTTTTATTGGCAAGTTTATCGGGTTTGGGATACAACTCGACCTGCATAAGTGCTTGTAACCTGTTCTGTTCTCATATCTATACAGTAATAGAAATTATATCATCGATTCATAATTATTTACCATACATCCTTTAAAACGGTAAACACTGTAAACTTGAGACAATCATCGGAAGCCAGTCAGGGACTAATCACAGACACCACACAATAGCAGGACATCATTGAAATCAAGGATTCGAGCGCAACTTTTATAGGGTTATTACGTCACACCATTGTCAGCAGACATTAGATTGCACAAAATGACGCGCGGATTGGTCAATGGACTCTCGTAAAGATTCTCTTGTATAACAGTGATTGGCGCGTTTTGTTTGTCTGATATGGTAGTCAGTTTGTCTTTGGTGGCTGTGACATCTTCGTACTGACGGAGTCATGGGCGCAAATCCACGCAGGAATGCTATTCATGTGGGGGGACACAACAATAGGTCGTCCCCCCCCCCCACATGAATAGCATTCTTGCATGGATTTGCGCCCATGGACGGAGTGCAATAAATCAAGTGATCCCTTCGTATTCACGTGAAATGTATGCATTCAGCTTGTGAATAATGCCTGTGTATGTCCAGAACACACAACGCCCCTCTATTACTATTCGCACACATCGAACAAAGATATAGGCTTATCCTATTCGAGACTAGTTAACTCGTGTTGTTGTCTATGGAAAATATGTGTTATAGAGATATCAAATCGTTTCCAACGGGTTAATCATATTCACAATGTATAGGAATGCATGAAATGATAGTAACGTCATGCACCCTTTGTACACATAGATAACATGTCAACAAATGTCGAAGTGGTTTCGGTTATGAACCCTGGAAAAATATTTCCTTTGTAAAACCTATTGGCAAATTTAACAAGTTTTGGATACGACTCGACCTGCATAAATGCTTGTGACATCTTCTCAGATCTACAGAGTAATAGAAATCATGTTATCGATTCGTAATTATGTACCATGCATCCTAAAAGTGTCAACAATGTTTACAACTTGAGACAATCATCGGAAGCCAGTCACGGAGTATTCAGAGACACCACACAATGACAACGCGTCATTGAAATCGAGGATGCGCGCGCAACTTTTATAGGGTTATTACGTCACACCATTGTTAGCAGACATTAGATGGCACGAAATGATGTATTGATTGGCAATGCGCACGTGTAAAGATTCCTTGTGTAACATTGATTCGCGCGTTTTGTTTGTCTGATATGATAGTCAGCTTGTCTTTAGTGGCTATAGCATCTTCGTACTGACATACAAAAATTAATCAAGTGATCTGTTTATATTCTTGTGAAATACATGCATTCAACTTGTGCATAATGACTGAATATTTCGAGGACACAAAACGCCAATCCATTACTGTTCGGACACAACAAACAAAGACATTTGTTTAATCATGTTCATCAAGTGCACCATGCATGAAATCGAAGGTGACGCCATTCACCCGTGTACTGATACATACGATGTCAACAAGTGTCCAAGTGGGTTTGGTTATGTACCCTGGTAAAATATGTCCATTGCAACATACTTATTGGCAAGTTAATAAGGTTTTGAATACTACTGGCTCTGTGTCAATTCTTGTGACCTCTTTTCAGATCTACAGAGTAAAAGAAATCATGCCATCGATTCAAAATTATGAACGATTAATCCTTTAAACTGTTAGCAGTGTTTGCAACTTGAGACAATCATTGGAAGCCACTCACCAACTATTCAGAGAATTGGCACAATGGCAAGGCGTCATTGAAATCGGGGATGCGCGCGCAACTGTTATAGGGTTATTACGTCACACCATTGTCAGCACCCGTGTACATTGTCACGCACCCGTGTACATTGTCACGCACCCGTGTACTAATAGATAAAATGTCACCAAGTGTTCACGTGGCTTCGGTTATGTACCCTGGTAAAATATTTCCTTCGCAAAACACTTATCTGCAAGTTGAACGGGATTTGGATACTAGTGACGCTGTATAAATGCTTGTGACCTCTTTTCAGATCTACAGAGTAAAAGAAATTATGTCATCGATTCACAATTATGAACGAAAATTATGACGAAAAATGTTTTATACAATGAAAATATTGATAAATATCCCCTTCCCCTTTGACATGCATGTGTTTTAAAAGTTTTACAAGAAATCCTCCCCACCCCGCTGAAAGACTTTTCGGTGGCTGGGATGACCGAGAATATTTTTAGCCCTAGGATTCTGCCGCGGATGAACTCCCCAGTAGCCCCCCAAAGTTTCCGCTCTAGAACCGCGCCTGAAACATGGTTGAATTAAAACTCCTAGAAATAAGAAGTCCAGTCAGTTCCCAACCTTGGTAAAACATGCAATAATAGCCTCATATCCAGTGCACACATATTTTTCATAACTGATCCTCAAAAGTACGTTCTTCTCAAAGGTTAACAACAGGTAGAGTAAGCTGAATTGAGAAAAACTAAATAAAATAAAAGAAGAAAAAAAACACCCTATAATAAGGCATGTTATGAGAACAAGGCCAATTATCAAAATATCGAGTGATTCGAAACGAATCAATAAGCCAATGTCTAGTGCACTCAACACATAAATGTGTCAACCAATCGTGCACTATCTCTGTCTTAAAAATTTAAATTGCCATCGGCGCCCGCCTGACAACTGATCTTCAAGCCATTGATGAGCAAATATACCAAATTATGCCAATTTTCACCCTCCCAACCCTGCGGCCATTATTCCAGTAGGAGGTGCGTGTGTGGTCACGACATTTCAGCCCAATCAGCTTACATCAATCTCATATCTCCCCGAAATATGTATTTATGCTCTCATTTTCAAGGTTTCAAAACACCACCGGTCATTGATCCGAGGGAGATTATAATATAAATTTATTTTTTGGTAGGTCCAACTTTAGTCTGGCCTGTAAAGCTATCATAATGCGAACCATTTTCTTTGCGAAGTTTTATATCAAATCAAAAAAGTAAATTGGATTGCAGACGAAAACAATATTTCAATTCTTTTTCTTTATTACCAGAACCTCTTATCTATTCTTAGAAACAAATCACTCGAAGCGTATTATACATATCCATATGAACAGGTGCAGTATATGGATTGCTTCAACCACTCGAACCTCTAAACAAATGCCCGTGTCACTGTCTAATTTTGTGTTAAAGATTCAAATTCCAAATATTGTTCAATCAAGCGTCCAAAAAAAATCCGAAATATGGGAAATGATTCATAACAACGTATAAGACACAATTTATTATTGAGGAACTTCAATAAAAAAAAATGTCAAACTTCGATATCTAAGCTACAAAGTAGTGCTTAAATAAACAAATAAACATCCTGCAATACAAGTTATGCTGCCACTGGTAAGGTGTGCATGGATACGGTTGTCAATGTTAAAGGTAAATGACATGATGGGGGTAGTCCTCAACTTGGGCTAAAACTACTCTAGAATCAAGTAAACTATGCAAGGATTCTCCTGTGAAAATCTTGTAGTGAATCGTTGACTCATTCTGAAATAAACAATGTCAATATTACTCGTAGCACGGAAACCTGCTGGCTCTCTATTGGGCTTATTTTTATCGTCCCCGGATAAAATTAAGATACTCCTATGTTTATGCTTGATTCTCCTTAAGTAAACAAATTACAGACAAATCCTCCCAGGTGGGAGATCCACTCCTGCTAGTGTATAGTTGGTATATATTTCAACTCATTTGGTTCTTGAGGCATTTCCAAGTGTTCCCAATCATGTCACTAACCTTTAATATATTTTATATTAATGTTCATCCCGTGGTCAGTGAAGATAATCCTCTTTAACCGTACCACATACGTATGATGGAACGAGAAATCCCTGCACGTACACGGTGCATCTTCACGTAATGCTATATCGCCCTCTATCGCCTGATACCCAACCACTTGAACAAGTGGGTGCTGTTGATCACAGAGTTTTTTTTTCCTCTGATCGGTGGATGTCACAAGACAACACAATTTCAAAATGTAACCTAATATAAGGACTTACATTGACCAATGTAGCAATAACAAGTAGAAACATTCATCTGAAAATGTTCCCCAAATTTATGGCACTTTGGAAGTTTACATAGTGTAGTGTACAAAATAAAATTATTAAGTTAGTTGAGATAATAATAATAATAATAATAATAATAAATGGAATTTTTATAGCGCCGTTATCCATTTTGTTTAAATGCTCAAGGCGCTGAGATGTGTATTCGTGTGAATTGATATCAATAAGATTATATATGTATAGTTGGTATTCTTGAATATGACGTCTATGGACTATTTTTACACTTAATATAGGCGAGAAATTGTCCGAAAACCGCAGCACTTTCTGCTGCTTTGAAATTATTGCGCACCAGTTTGATTTATTTCTGTTCCCAATTCTTCTTCTTTCAGAGAAGCCAAACAAATATTCTTTTCTTCACCTTCTCCTGTCAGACCAAAGTTGCATGCCAACGGATATCGAATGGTGCATCCCTACAAATCCTGTTTCTGTACTTTTTTAAAGCCAGGGCAGAAAAACGTAGATCTAACACCCGTCAAAAAATTAGACTATAGTCTAATTCCTTTAACCTTTTTCCGATCCCAACTTATTTTAATTTTAGTTAGACTTAGGGGTATTCGACTTCGGATTGATCAATGCTGAGATGTTTATTTGGTTTGTGAAATGCTCATGTTTGTCTCTTTGCACTGATTTGGAGAGGAAAACAAGACCATTAAATCGGATTTAGGACGACAAAAATTACTTTAGCGTCTGGGCACCTTGGGCGATACTTGGCTGATCAAAACCGTACAAGAAGATAGATAGACCGAAATCGACGTTACCGAATGGGTCAAGGTACGCGCGGACATCTGGGGACATGCACGGGTGGCGAAACATTTCATAGATATTATTCAAGTACAAGGACACAAATCAGTTCCGTCTCGTTTGATTTGGTGAAAATGGCATGGTAACAGACCCCCCCCCCGAAAATTCCCAAGTTTCTTGCAATGCACACCCATGTGATCGAATCAGCAGAACTCTGGAGAAAATGAGATAAGACCGTCCTGTAGATAATGTTATATATCAAATTTCAAATTACACCTGTTTACCTTTAATTCCGAGTAAACCTGAGTTACCTTTCCCTTTGGTCATTTACGGACATTGACATGATTAGTCCGTACAGACCCTAATACTGGTATAGATATCTGTTGCGTATTTGCGTTATTTTTATCGCCAAACCAGAATCAACAGTGTGTGGGCAGGCGCTGTACCGTATGTGGTTTGTTGGATTAGATCGTAGATGCTCTCGTGGGATACACTCGATTCGAATCCCACTGAGGTGTTTCTATCCTTAGATACCTAAATACTTTATCCTCATTACCTATCATCAGACCTGTAATCACCCAGCAGTATTAATGGGTGCCTAAAAACAGAGAAACCTATTTTTAGAACGCAACGGGTTTAGGCATCCAAGAAGTGGAAGTTGAGACCCTAAATATTCTAATTCATCAGGATGACAAACATATTGTAAAACATACACAACGAATTATAGGTGATCAGGATCCGTAAAGAAATCTTTATTCATCCCCTATGTAAAAAAAAAAATCACAATAACAAAATTTAATTTGTGACTAAACATGGAAACACATGCTTGTATTTCACCCTGCACATGCATTAAATGAAACTAGCAGTAGCCAGGGCAATTCAAAATGAATATTAATAAAACATTCTACACTGAACCTAGATGAGAAGCTTGCATACCAGAGCTTTCAATGTATGATATTCAAAGCCATTATCTATTGCCATTTTGTGGGGACTAGGCACACACTCTCACATACACCAATTGATTCATGTACAGAGTTTTAAAGTTGTACGGAGGGTTTGACATCGAGCAAAATCTAAAATACTAACTTAAAAGATAAGCATGAATTTCATAAAACTGGTTTATGATATCTTACTGAAACCACTTTCAACAAAACTGTTCACTAATCAGCTATAACTCATATTCAACTGCGACGCAAACGTAAAGATCAATTATGATCTATGTGATAAAAAAGTAATAATAATAATAATGATAATAATAATGATGATGATGATGACAATAATAATAATAATAATAATAATAATAATAATAATAATAATAATAATAATAATAATAATAATAATAATAATAATGATAATAATAATAAATAAATGAGATAGTGACCTCAATACACACAGCCAACAGTGGACTATAGTCAAACTAAAGTTAATGGAACGGGAAGTCATTCGTGCTGTCATTGGACATCACGAGTACAGAAGAATAATGATCTTGTCTTTCTTTATTGACGGAAATCTTGACTCAGCACGTATGCGAATCGTGCTTATGGCACCGCAAAGCATCATTTGCAAACAAGTACATGACTGAAAATGGGTTTATTTTGGGAAAAGAAGGGATTATAATTTAGATATATAAATACCAAATGCAGTTCTTTTGTTTATTTACTAAAGCTTCCGCATAGAGTCTGAAAGGCGGTATTTGCAGAAAACTTAACTTCCTTTCATTGAATAACTCATTAATAATGTAATATTTCTTAAAATACTACTTTCCTTATCTGCATGGTAAGTTACTAGTATTTCTGTTTTGATTTTTATTTTCCATTTCCAAAAACAAACATGTGCAATGTGATAAATAACGTTGACATACAAACATAAACAGTTAAGAATAGATCACGGTTTCTGTTTTGATGTGGGAACTAAACACATTCAAAACAGTCACACACTCGTTTCTTTGGACATAAACAACAGCAACAGGGCCTCGTTGAGAACAGTAACTATTTTCACAGCAATTTCCCCTTTGACCCTTTAGCACTTCCGTCAGATTGTGAATTTGTTGTGAAGATTATACTTGGCCCTGACCGATTATTAGTACAGATGTCTGTTTCGACGAAGAATACAACAAAAATTGCTCAAGTACGATCTGTATACCAGGCACTGGCACTTTTTAAAGTGGCATATGCTGATTCAAAATTCAATTTCGTTCCTATTTTGGCATTTGGCACGATCACTGCAATTCTGATATCAAAACTACACGCCATGAAGATTAGGTTAGTATTATTCACCCTTCATATAGCACAATAGAGTGTTACTGATAACTGACAGTCGCAAATGACAAATGAATGGAAACCATTGAGTCGTACCCAGCTACCAAGCCCGACTATAGTAATTAGTTTTGATCTGTTTTGCTTGTGCGTATTTTGAGGTGAAAACAGACGTTTGTATCACAATATGAAAGAGCAGGCTCTGCTCTGTTAGATGAGGTATTTATTCAGCCTTTGGATGCTATAATGTAAAATATAGTCGAAAATCTATGGGGTCCCCCCCCCCCGAGATTTTTCATTAATTAATTAAAAAAAACCTACAGACATTTAGAATCTATTATTGCTGGGACATGACTTTTGAGCATAAAGCTTTCAAATAAACAAAAAATCCCCAAAACTAAACTTGGGATTTAAGGTAAAAATCTGCACCTTTATGAGTTATGAAGGTGCAATCTTTGCTTTTTAGAAGTTAAGAGTGCAAAGTTGCACCTTTTGAATTGGTCATCAACATGAATTACACATACTCAAAACTTCTTAACTTTTACATGAAACCTTCCGCTAAGTTGCAGGGCTCGGGACAAATGTTCTCAACACTACTGATCTGGAGTTGGTGGGAAAATGGATATGTGGCGAAGAACAAACAAATTTCTTTCTCTTCCGGATTTTCTACAAATGAAGAAGAGGAGGAAGTGGGTTCATGTTATTTGATATATGGTATTTTTCCAAGGTACTGTGGGGTTATTTTCAACATGAATTTTTTAAAAATCAAATATGACTTGTCTATGCATTTTAAAGGATCCAAACAAGCTCAAACATAAAAGATAAACGCAACTGATATTAGGTTTTGATTTTCTTGACATCGTTATGCCATTATTGCCACCAAGTAAATGAAATTCAAATATCAAAACAGGGAGGCGGGCCGACAAAACAAAATAAATAAAAAGAAGTGGGCGAAAATGAGAAACCAGGATGCTATTAACTTGGCCCAACCGTAAGTATCTAATAAATAATTGACCACTTAAAGAAATACAATTTTCTGATAGTTTTATATATTCGCCCCCAAGAACAATATTTGTTTTCTTTCTATCCCTCAGTAACATTGAATCCGAAATCAACCAGAATAACCCGCTCACCAAGCATTCCTTCGGACACCTCAATTCAAATCCTTGCCTTAATAAACAAATACAAGTATGTTTGTCTGCAGTTCGTACGTGACCAAGTGTGGCGCCGTGATGGAAATCCAATGACTGAGAGAATATTTTGTGGGAAATACATCATTCGTTTAACTACAATTCCTGAACCACGTATATAGTAGTTATTGTTTTCTCTCAGCTTGGGCGTAATATATCATGAGAGAGGTATGAGGATTGTGGAACAAGATATAGCATTACCCAGGTAATGTCGTTGCATTCCATGCACTACCTTCGTAAATCCGTTTATACCTATACCTGTTGATTTATGATTCACGCAGATATGAGATATTTACTTAGGTATGAGGCAACAGTAGGCCATAAGAGCAGTGTTTTTCCCAAATGCACTGGGACATTCCTCCTCAATCGGAAGTTTGACTGTTTTATATACTGTAGTGTTACGAAAAATATGTCAGCAATTCTTCAGTTGGTATTTTTTTAGTTTGCAATTCTGGGCATTCATTTTATGTGTCACAATATAGTGACTACCAAATATGACCATTTTTCTCTAGGCTTTAGGAGAATTTTCAGCTTACCTGGGTCAGAGTCAGAGGGCTTTTATAAACGTTCCTTTTCTTTCGTTGGCCAGGTCTAGTGGAAGAGTTTTTTTCACGTATAAGACCCCTTCTCCAATTACTGCTGATTGGATTTCGATCAAACTTGGCAAGAATCATTTGGAGGAGTAGGGGAACTAAAGACGTTTATTTTAAAAAAAATCTGCTCTTGTGGCTTAGAAAGTTTGATTGGAAAATGAGAATTTGAAAATAACAATTGTAATGTTGTATGTAAATACCGTTAGAGGTTAGAAATGGCAACATCCCCAATGAGGAAATATGAATTTTTATTATCATACAATCATATTTTTGAAATAGTTTTAGAACTTTCACAGGAGCTTTGTATTTAATTTTCACATCTGTAGTCGTATCCAGATACATTATAGGTTACATGGGTCCCTGTTTTCTACGTTGATAAAGTGAAAACTTACAGATAATGAGAGCAAACAGAGCAAGATTGAATTTACGCGACTTTTACCCCTGACGTTTAAATGAAAACTTTTAATCAAGAGCAGTATTCCAAAGGATTTGCACATGTTTTCTTCTCGTATGCATTTTTTTTTGATATATAAAATTGCCCGAGAATCCTCCCTTGTGTAGAATTGGTTGTTACTATGGAGTAGCTTTTCATCTCGGCCTTTTGTCGCTTTTAAGTTTGAATTAAAGTGAGATGAGTCCCTACACGAAAGGATTCATACTGTTCGAGGCTTCTGCTATATAAATTTCATGGTGTGTTTTAACAATCACTACCAGTACTCACTGTGACAAGCGAATGTGTTGCATTGTGTTGCTTTTTTTTTATAAAATTAATTCTATCAGGGCACCAGATTAATTCAATATGCTTGTTTCTCCACAAGTATCGAGATTCAAGACAAATCCTTCCAGCGAGGAGATACACTCCACCTACTTTATACATTGTTATATGGTTCAACGTATTTGGTTCTTGTGGCGTTTTCTTTTACTTCTCGCAATCATGCCATTGACCTGTGAGGTTAAAAA
>JZLH01S0029786.1:15632-26428 GCA_001188425.1 Eucidaris tribuloides
AAATATTCTGGTACATGTATATATATGTATACTGTATACGCTGAATATTTCGCGGTGGTTTTATTTTCGCGAATTTCACGACTTACTGAACGCGAAATTTTTCACTTCCTGACATTTCTGTACAATACAAAGTGAATGCAAATACAATAAAATCGCAAAAATATATTCTCGCAAATTGATCTTGAAGCAAAATCACGAAAATATATGGACGCGAAATATATGGCATATACAGTAGCTATCAAATGGCTGTTACAGAGCACTCCCGTTATAACGAACACAGACGACCCTGTTATAACAAAGTCCTCGGGACTGGTAGTTTTTTTTCGTTGTATCAGAATTTTGTTAATACCAAACAATGAAAGTATATAAAGATGTATAATTTTGGGACCTAAATTTCTACTTCGTTGTAGCAGGAATTTTGTTATAACCGTGTTTGTTATAATGGGAGTGCACTGTTACAAAATTCCTGTTACAATGATGTAGAAATTCAGGTCGTAAAATTATTATCTACACTCAGCAAAAAAAGAAAGTAAACACTTTTTCAAGTTCACATTTGTAATATACAACTTTAAGAAAAATCACTGAATTATATATCAAATTAAAGGCATTTTAATTCTCTTTCAGCCTGTGAGGGTAATTTGAAGATAAATTTTATGCATGAGTGATCACATGCATTTTTATTCCCCAAGGTGCAAAAGTAAAAATTGCAAAAATGGACCATAATCCACTGATATTTAAATGGCACCAAACAGTCAATGGAAACAAAAGATCAGACTTAGACAATGGCTTTATCTTTGAATAAAAGACAGAGTTTGTTAAAACTGCAAGACCGAGTCGTTTTGTCTTTTTACCAACAAAGAGAGAGAAAAAGAAGCTTCTCTTCAGCCTTCAACTTTAGAAAATGTTTGAATGTCCGACATGTAATCACCCTTGTGTCTATACTCTAAATCCAATTGAAACTTCTTAGACTTGGCAGACTGCGACTGTGTTGTGCCATTTAAATATCAGTGGATTATGGTCCATTTTTGCAATGTTTACTTTTGCACCTTGGGGGATAAAAACGCATGTGATCACTCATGCATAAAATTTATCTTCAAATTACTCTCACAGGCTGAAAGAAACTGAAATTGCCTTTAATTTGATATATAATTCATTGATTTCTCTTAAAGTTATATATTACAAATGTGAACTTTGCTGAGTGTATATATATTTTTATACTTTAACTGTTTGATTATGACGAATTTCGATACAACGAAGTGAGGACTTTGTTATAAGGGAAGTCGCCTGTACAGCAATGTATATTTGCGGTATATGGTGAAAAATGACTTCCTTCTATCATTTTTTAGATCTACCGTAAACCTTTATCTATTAATGTCCTGAAAATCATACCATCCAAAGTGCTTCCATTTTTGAGAAGTGAATGAAAAATGTGGGTTCTTGAGAGTGGGAGGGGATGGGCATGGACAGGATATGTATGTGAGCCAGTTGTGCAGGTGTGGATGGGTATGCATGCTTGCATTGCGAGTTGTCCTTTCCCAATGCAAGAGAAAACACCAACATATAGACGTGTGCTATGGAGACATTTGAACCCAGGACCTACATGAAACACTTACACTTGTTCAAATATGAACTTCCACAAAACGTGAATTTATTGAATTCGTTAAATGGGTCTACGGAGGGCATGAAATACATGTATCAAGCTGGCTTTTACACAGTCGCACATGTAGGACAACAGAAACCCCCTAAAATATCACTGCCTGTGTCATTGTAACCTGTTGGAATGTAATATTGGAATGAATTTTCCCGGATACACATACACACACCTACACAACACAGACAGCACACACACATATTTGTATATGCCGTCAGTAGGAGAGGTGTGATACTCTGTAATGTAACTGGGGAGATTTCAGTTTATACGTGTAGCTATGTTACACGTTTTCCAGGATTTTGCTTCATTTGCGGTTTAGCCTGAAAAAAAAATGAAAACATGTATCCAGTTTATCATACAAATATCAGTCCCAACTCTGAAAATGTAAAAAAAAAAAATGAAGAGTACCCCTATCTTTACCCCATATGGACCATACAGGATGTGTCTTATTCTAATTAGAGCCCCTTTACCAGAATATAAAGAGTTGCAACAACCTGTGATTTGAATGCCATTGTGTATCCATAATACAACATTATCTTAATATTTCTATTCAATTGCAATGAGCACCTCATATTGTGAAGAGAAAGAATCAGCATGTTATTTTGTGTCCAAAAAATATGATGTTCATATGGCAACTCTGTATACAGGGACTGTAATTCTAATTCGAGTCCCACTCAAAGTTGGACGATAGCAACCACCTGCCCATCCATGATGGATGATTTTAGCGTTGGGTGGGTGAAAATAGAAAGTTCTTCAACCGAATGGCAAGAGTGTATGTCGGATTTGGTAGGTTAATTTCCAGTCTCGGGCAGGTAACCTTGAACTTTTCTAAGTTACATGCCCGACTGGCTGGTTTAAAACAATTGCCATGAATGATGCTTCCCTGGTTCATTATAGAAAATTATGACATGGACATCTATTAATCTGGAAATTACATGGTGTTTGAATACTTTCGATTTGACACACTAGGGTGATCAACTGAGATGAATAGAAATGTAGAAACGTGACGTGGAAACAAAATGGAATTCAAGTCATGGGTTGTTGTAGCTTTCTATAAAGGGACTCTAATTCTGTTAAGATATGGTTAAATGGGGGAGTTCCCTGGTTCGATATTCCCCCCTCCCCACCCACAGTTCACCATGAAAAATCACACAATTCTTCACAAATGCAAATCGGACACATACACACACACACATGCACCCCACCCCCCACACAAAAACACCCACCCACCACCCCCCCACCACACACACACACACACACACACACACACACAAACACACAAACACCATGGCTCATTTACATTGTCCCTCTCAAGTCTAGTTCTATGGGGTCAGTTCTGGGGCCTTACAAAGGCCATCATCACGATCTAAGAAAGTGAAAGAGAACACACTTTATAACTATGTAAAAGAGGAATGTGATAGAACATGTGCTTCAGTTACTTGAATTGTGAAAGTTTTCAGATCAACCACAGAAACCACAAAATAAATCACACAGCACATCTACAAATTGTGCTTTGGAACTTTTATTTATGAAAAACACAACCACAAAGGACCTTGCATGTTACGGACAAAAATAAATACACTAAAAATGCACAATGGCACAGGACATAGAAGGGGGAAATTGATTCTACAAATGCATGTGGCTTGTGACAATAACAACACAGTTTATTAATGATCTTAAACACATTACAGGCCTACAATGAAGTGGCAATGCAAAACGTGAGGAGGATAAGAACTTGTCATATACACACACATATTGATGAATTTATATTGTTACAGTGCCATCACGCACAGACTTCAAGAAAATACATGCTGTACTTATCGCACATTCAATGCGGTTCACACAGCATTATGGAATAGAATGATGCCCCATTTTAACCATTTTAGCAAAACAGGGTGCTATTCCACACTGCCTTGACAGTGGGCCTTTAATTCTTTCAACAATTATACGAGGGGAATAAATGTTTGGCCATGGTTCAGTCAGTAATGTATATACACATTAGTCTTCAATCTTAATTCACATTATTACACAAATATGACTGAATGGACATTATAAACATTTGCAGGTTGGTATGCAGCTATGGCAAGGCCAAATAATTGATTTGTTGTGATTCTTTCACATTAATTTGTACAATACATGTAATGATTATACAATATACAGTGTTACATTGGCCATCATAAAATACAGTACATGTACATCAGTAAAACCGAGACATAAAAAAAATTGATAGTGACAATAAATCAATTACGTTTAATCCTACGAGGGTTGAATGCTGTAGTTTAAAACTACTAGAACCCCCCCCCCCAAAAAAAAAGAATGCATTCACAATTTGTTACAAAACATGTTTATGACTCTCTGGCATACATAGCACATTTCCATATAAATGTTACCTCAAAAAAAGACGAAATTCAGATGTTTAAGATATGATTAATCTGTATCAGACCAATTCACAGCTGTCCTTATGTGGAAAATTTCTTGCCTATTTTTCACCTCACCAAATCTTTGAAGCCAGATTTTTTTCATGATACTGAACTTACTGAATTGCGTAGTCAGGTAAACATGAGTAGTTCCTATTTATACATCTTCAGGAGTGTTATTTCGAACAGTGTGCTGTTGAAATCAGAGAGCTCCATCAAAATGACATTTAATCGTAATTAATATGACTTGGCACTGACGATTAGGTAAATGTTTTAGGAATTGTATACATGTGTTGATAAAAAAGACACTGCATTTCAGAGAACCTTTGTTTCAAAATGCATGAGACTTGAAATATCAAATCAATCATTTCTGAGCAATATGTATATAGATCAGACACAACGTGATTCATGGTACAGAGCAATTTTGGTAAACATTACAATTGAAAACCTCCCTTATCATCACAGGAATACAAAACAGTAAGATCTGTGACAAAATTACTCTCAAAGTGATTATGATACAATCGATTATCAGTAAAAATGTACAAGACTGGACATTAATAAGGGTTCATTTGTGACACTTGCAAGCCTCTAGTATCCACCCCCATAGTTGTTCCCCATGCCCATCCCCATGCCTCCTCCTCCACCTCCTGATCCATAAAATCCTCCTCCGCCCCCTCCTCCTCCTCCCATGCCGTGGTTACCTGTACATGATGTCAAAATAACAGAGAACAAGAAAAACAAGAACATGAATTGCAGCTTGATGCAGTTAAAGATTAGTGACATGATTGGGAACACTTGAAAATGCCTCAAGAATGAAATCAATTGAAATATATACCAACTGTACACTAGCTGGAATGGATCTCTCAGCTGGAAGGATTTGCCTCTAATTTGTTTACTTAAGGAGAATCAAGCATAAACATACCAGTATTTTGATTTTATCTGGGCCACATAAAAATAATATCCATAGGGAGCCACACAATACCACAAGGGATATTGACATAAGCTATTTTAGAATGAGTCAACGTTTGACTACAAGATTTGCACAGGAGAATCCTTGCATAGTTCACTTGATTCTAGAGTAGTTTCAGCCCAAGTTGAGGACTACCCTCAATCATGTCATTTACCTTTAAGTATGTATTCTACAATTCTACCATCATTATTTACTCCAAACATACTATTATAAATTTAATGATAGTGTACAAAACAATTCATGGTTTAGCTCCCTAATACAAGATGTAGGAGTAATGCATCACCCCACACATATGACTAAATACATGTACTTTGTCCAAGTGTCTCCTTGGCAGAGCTCTCTCATATAATTTTGCTAGAAATGGCCTTCATTCAAGTGCAGAGTGTACCATATCAGAATTATACTCCATGCGCCCCAAACAAACAGCAGAGCTTGTGACAATGCTTTCAAGGCTTCTGAACAGCACCTATGAAATGATCACTCACAATTCGTCTGCCCATCTGCTTCACTGAATGTTTTTAAGAATAAGAAAACTGTCGTAATCAATGGCAATCATTAACTTAATGCTACTGTTAAAATATGTGAATTGCTCTAAAACTACATGTACTCATGTGTAAAAGCACTATATAAATTGAAATTGCATAGTCAAAAGATAGGAAAGATCCATATTCTCCTTCAACTCTTAACATGTCAGAGAAATTACATCTCTATGGACATTTTGTATATTGTGTTGTACATATTTGTGACTTTGGCATTTTAAGAGTTAAAGCTGAGAAGTGAAACAGAGAGAAACTCACCATATCCACCACCTCCACCGCCATAGCCACCAGAGTAGCCACCTCCCATTGCACCGTTGCCATAGTTACCACCACCACTGCCATATCCACCTAATGGTTACAAATGACATAAGGAATCAAGTCGATTACAAACTGATGCGCTGGGAAACATCTGATTCTGTAACATCTTGAAAATGTTTCTGTCATACTTTGAAATCTGACAGAGACCCACATAATAAAAAGTTACATTTGATTGTGAATTTTGTTCAGTACACTGTTAGCCCTTGACTTATGGTTGATACCAATCATAAGATTGATTGCATGTGTTTAAAATATCAGGGTCATTTGAATATGATGTAAAACATGTACCATTGCTGAATTTCATTTTACTTGTACAATTTCATCACTGGCTGGACTTCTTAGGTATAACACAACAGAACATTTTATTTCATTCTTCAAGTATAAATCTGAACGTGAGTTTTACTCTAGATCGAGACATTCAACATATGCTCCAATTTACTAACTAACTAAAATAGGATAAGATGACAATTTGCTGTCTACATTCACATGACAAAAGTGCAGTAAATTTGAATGTCAGAGGTGCCAAATTCATTTGAAGAGAGCACACAGCCAGATTAGTGTTTCACCCACTCCGGACATGCATGTTTTTAGTACATAAGAAGTTGATTGTAGAAAGTACATGTTCAGAAGCAAATCCCATACTTCAAACATTTCCAGCAAAGAGTATAAATGGTAGCAGATATTAGCATATTTTCATCAAAATTGTTGCATGTTTTGAAATCAATCTGAACAGTCAACACCTAGCCTGACTTCAAAATTGCCGTTCTACGATGTTGACGTTGGTGTTAACACCAACACCGGATTTCAACACCACTCATAATCACACACTTGTCACTGACATGTCCTGACTCACCTCCCGAGTAGCCACCGCCCCCGAATCCTGCCCCACCCCGGCCACCTCCACCTCCATCCTCGGAGTGAAGGAACAGCTCGATGTAGCGGTTACCGATGTTCTTCTTATCCTTCTTCATGACAGCCTTAGCTTCTTCGTGGGAACGGAAGTCACAGTCCGCCAGACCGGTCCGCTTGCCGTTGTTGGAGTGGATCGTGACGCGGCACGGCATAGCGATGCCACGGAAAAACTATTAACAGAGACAGATGAAGAACACAGCTTAAAAACACTATATAACATTGTGGAAGGCCTATTTAAAACAAATTACTGTATACGCCATATATTTCGCGTCCATATATTTTCGCGATTTTGCTTCAAGATGGGGAATTCGCGAGAGTATATTTTCGCGATTTCATTGTATTTGCATTCACTTTGTACAGAAATGTCACAAAGTGAAAATTTTCGAGTTCATTAAGTCGCGAAATTCGCGAAAATAAAACCACCGCGAAATATTCAGCGTATACAGTAACAAACTTTGCTGACTGACATATCTGACAGTGTTTGATGGAAAAATAAACATCCTAGACACAAAAGTTCAGACTAAATGCTGTCACTTGTAAAAATGTTCAGATAAAAGTCGGTACATGAAATATTCTTGGCCAATGAAAATTCTGCAACACAGCAGTCCATGGGGGATCCTGGAATGGTCTCTCAACGATTTTTACTTTTTTAAAGCACTTACTGATCATTTTGAACTGTAATTTTTCAGGGCTTCATTTTTAGACCTTACCAAAGACACAAGTAGCATGGGGAATCAAATAGCTCACATTTTGTTAAACAGAAATATTGTTGTACGATACCTTAATTCTTTTTAATCATTCAAAAGATTGCATTGCTGAACAAATCATAACTGGCACCAAACCCGACGAAAAACATCACACCAATACTTCTGAACTTGCACTCTGTCTTACTTCGACAAAAGAAAGGGAGCTGGAGAAGAAATTATTGTTCTATTGAGAAGTATTTAGTCAAAATTCTGTGATATTGCATTGATGTCAATGTAAATTATCTATAAAAAAACTCCCCATTTATGAGACATCAGACATGACACTTTTGTCACTTATTTTTGTTGTTGTCAAGTTAGGGCAGCATTGGCTCGCAGTCAAACAAAGGATTGTTTCAGAATTCTTGTTTTGTGTGTGCGTGTATTGTTGCATTCATGGAATTGACAACTCCCCCCCCCCCCACATATTTGAGTGAATGTTCAAAACTCACAAACCTAAATCAAGCCTCATCAATTATAGAACATCCCCACTTTTTGTTCTGAAACTTTGATGGTCTGTTGAGAATAGTGAGCTTTACCCAAGTAAGTCACAATTGCATTTTTGTTAAATATTGGGCGATGACATACACAATGCACCGAGAGAATCCTAAAATTGGGCCACTACGTCTTGATACGTCCCGATTACCGGAAAGGGAGACTCTCATTTGGACAGAATGACCAGTTTGACTATGTTAATCACCCCTGCACCGCCTCCAAAGCCCCTCCCATCACCTCCACACCCCGCCGCCACACCGAAGTCGTTTGAAAGTCAACCTGGTCATAAGGGAAAAATATTGAAAGCAATATTAGCACATTTATAAGAAACACACTAATAACTGCAGATGTCAAGCATTTAGAAAAAAAAAAACACTTTATTTCATAAACAGGGATGTGAGACATCACTGATAGAAACTGAAAGAAGTTTGACATTCCTGAAAACTACCGGTGTCTGCTTTTCAATTACTAAAACTGCAAAAGTTGAAAATTGAGTTTGGGTCATAAAGAATAGCAAAAAGTATGACATCAGCTTAAATCTGAACTCTCACATCCCAGAACAAAATCTGTTTGACTAAATTAACATTCTTAAAGTTTCCACCTGAATTTCAGTACTGATTAAACTCTCACTGACGCAGTATATCCTCAACATTCACACAGCTGTCCAAAAGAAATCATATAAAAAGCCAGTCACGAAGAAAGAAATAAGATAAAAATATGATTTTGCAAAAAGCTGTTATGAAATCTTATGGTTAAAATGTTCTCTTGATATGTACAATACATTGCCAATATAGATAGCAAATACCTTCAAATAATTATTGTAATTATTTACATTAGTGTTATTCAAACAAATGCAAATAATTTGAAGTGAAAAAGAAAACACAGCTACAAGGAAATCAAATACACCAACTTAAGAAGAACGAAACTAGAAATTACAGGTACACATGTTCAAATCAAAAGGTAGATAAATAATGTCATGTCGGAGGCATCAGAAAACCATCCATCCATTCACATACTACAGTCTTTGTTATATAAGCTATGAAATTCTCAATCTCGATTGGCTGGGCATATGGAAGTTGAATTTTGTTCCTACTCTCGTTCAAAAATAAACTTAATGAACATGAACCTTGGTGATAATTTTCTTTTCAAAAAATCTTCAACATTGTGACTGGAGAGAAATATAATAATTATCGTTGCTTGTCCAGCGAAGGAGCCCTACCAAGTGTTCCAGTAAAGGACGTTAACAGTAAAGCATTATTAATTGAAAAAACAAGTATTACCTATTTGAATATTTGTATAAACAACTGACAGAAGATTGAAATATCACACCTACTTTGATTTCATTGAAAAGATGAATGGTTTCAAAGTTAAGAGGTACTTTAAACGTTAATGCCCTTCCTGCGGACATTGATGAGGCGCCTTCTACTGACAAGCGAAAATATGCGGATAATATATTGAAGTCCACCTCTTGCCTCAGAAGAAGGAATGGCATGAGCGCACCTCCCATTCGCCTTGCCTCCTCCGCGCCCGCCCCCAGGCCGCATGCGCCGCCTTGGCCCCGGGCCCATCCGAAACCTCCTCCACCGTAGCGCTCCAAGCCAATAGTGAAATCCCATCACAGCCATAGCCTGATGAAAAAGAATAGACAGCAGAAACAGAGGGTGACGCTAACATCTTGGAAAGGGTGAGAGTCAAAGAGTGGCGTGTTCCCAAATAGTCATCGGAAACAAACTATCCTGGATTTTTCCACGATGGGAAGTTTAAAAATTCCAGATGAATCGAATAGTTTTGTTACCTAGTAAATTTAAGACACTTTATAACTCTTTGGCCAGCACATTCATTATACTCTAAGCTGCTGAATTATTTTCAAGACCTCTAATAAAAAAAGCACGTGTAAGGTGCACTCCAACATGAGTGACCATGTACTCGAAGAATAATGATAGTTAGTACTGGGGGAAGGTGTGAATAGTAAGACAGAATAGCAAATACAGTTCGTGTTGTAATCAATTGAATACAACTATTCCTGTTGAGCTGACCGTGGAGTTGACTAGTACCGAGTAAGTGACTGTTGACAGTGGTCAACCTTATAGCAAGTGAGAGTCACATATTATGCACTCTAATATACCCGCCATCACCAATGGTCAACTTGATTCTGAGCCACAATAACAATCTTGAAAGACAAATACATACATTCACATGATATGCATACTGGTGTACTCCTAATGTTGATTAAGTTCACTTTTTCCTTACCTTGGTATCACTGACATGCACTACCACATAATATGATTTACTTCTGATGAATATATTGTCTTTATATTGTAAATATTGTATTTGAACGATCCAAAATAAATAAATGAATAATAATCAATAATATAATAAAATAAATAATAATAATAATAATAATAATAAATAACATATAATAATAATAATATATAAAATAATAAATATAATAATAATACATAATAATAAAATAAAAATAAAATAAAAAAAACAAATAATAATAATAAATAATAAATAATATAATAATTAATAAATAAAATAATGAAATAATAATAATAATAATAATAAATAAATTTAATATATAATAAAATAAAAACAACACACACGTGGGGATGACATTGAAAAAGCTGAGTACTATACAGATATTCACTATTTTTAAAGCAGAATAGTCATCATCGGAAGTATTATTTTCAGGGCTTTATTTTGGATCCATCCAATACAGAGACACTAAACACATAAATGGATTATGTA
>JZLH01S0029786.1:38670-53199 GCA_001188425.1 Eucidaris tribuloides
AAAGCTGTACCGAATTGTGCTTTAGCCCAGGATTGATAGAGATGACAGATCATTATTGTGGGATACAGAAGCAGGGAGAGAGAGAAAGGGTGTACTAGAGATCTTACATCTAGTTAGATGTTCATAATGGCACAGGACCAAATGGTTTTTCGTGAGGGCTGGTACTGCGAAGGAGAGATGCAGCGGCTATTCCCAACTAAATTCACCGATCAATTAGTAACATTCACCATTTCAAAAACGTTTGGAGAGCGAGGGGGGGGATATAGCTTCTACTGGCAGTATAGGCATTTATAAACACCTGAACCCTGAGGAATATACTGGTGGAGTCGCTAATCATACACAGTAGGTCTATGTAGGAAATGGATAGCGTGAATCCGGTCCATGACTGAGTAGCCTACGTCATCAAATCTTTTTAAAGCACTAGAACATTTTGAAATACAATATTTCAGGGTTCATTTTAGGATTAGTAGCTCACATTTCTTTTTCTAGGTGTCTCTGTTAACTTGTATAACTGCTAACTCAAAGGAAAGGAGTATTGGCATCTAAAGCTAAATATTTTCCTTCTCAGTTTCTGGATTAATTCTCGTATAATTGCAGTGTAAATGCATTTCTTATCATTTCAACAATATCAAAGATGTTGCCAATTAACGACAGCCTCGTATAACAGTGTTCGAGTTTAAAATATCTGAGATGCATATCCCCAGCAAACCACTGTCTCTGACATGGTCTAAAGAAATGAAGCCCGCTGAAAAAATTGCAAGTTTAAACGACTCAGTAGTCTTTAAAAAGTAAAAACAATTGAGAACATATTCCGACTATTCCCAACATAACTGACTAGATGTTGTAGTAAAGTCCTATCTGCCTCGAATAGGAGGACATAAACTAGTGCCAATTTTGAATCTGAAAACGATATTGTACGTAGTGACCTAGCATTAACTGTCGCAAAACTATTTGTGTGTTCTACAGGTGTTATTAATCCATCACAACACTTACCAATATTCCAGAAAAGCAAGTTTCGACAATTTTAAATAAGTTAAATTAATATATGAAAGGAGGAGGAGGGTGTATTGTTAACGACAGCGATAGAGCAAGGACCTATGGATAGAGGAAAACTCGCGACTGACACAAGTAGAGAGCATGGACGTTCGTTGTAAGGTCATGTAAGAAAGCAAAGAAAAGGGAAGCACTCCATAGCCCGCCTTCCGGGTACCAGCATATTAAGCTGAACAGCAACCGCCAAAATTATAACCTTTCTTGAGACTCTCATTCCTCCTTACTTCGATCCTCATGTGAAAAAAAAAATGGATCTTGTAGAATCTGCCAAATGTCGAGTATCGAGTCACACAGTGGGACAGTACTCTGAGTGTTGCATTGTTTGGGGTGAGTTGTGGGATTATTTTTGTGAAACACTCCTGGGCAGAAATGCTGGCGTAAAAGAGTCACAGTGTGACCTCACGTTATGAACTTTTAGAAACCAGGCTTCCTATTGCAACTCAGTCACGTAAATGCATACAAATTCGAGTCATAACATAGGCAAATCAGACACAGGGTGTTGTGCGAGGAACGCAGTGCTGCAGTGTAACTGTGAGGAGAAAAAAGAAACACAAACACATAACGCACACGTCTCGACGTAACGTAAAGCCACCCTGACCTTTTTGTTAGTCTGTTTAGTTGTGCTGACGGTAAATTGTAAGTCCAAGTTAAAACAAAGACTGACGCGGGTGTAGTTGAGATGTTGAATGCAAGGTGCCATGCAGTGCTAGCCGCGGCCGAACGACGCAGGGTAGAATAGTTCGAAACTGATATAAGCGTGCAACAATTGGGATGGTTATTGTTAGACATAATTAGAGGCGGGCGATTTCTCTATTTGATATGGGTAATGGACTTCAATCTGTTTTATCAATAGCTTTACCGCCGATGTTTGCTCGGCGTGCCATGCCGAATTAAAGTTGAGACGACGCTCTGTGATTCTTTAGGTATGATATCGTCCTTGGAGAATGCATTTTCCGCCGTTTTTTGTTTATTTCTGGCCGAGTTCGCCGGAGTCAAGCATGGACAGGCAAGCAGGAACGGGACGTAGCTGATTTTGCATCTGGGTCTCGGAGTCAGAGATTCCGGTCGATTGGCGACCAGCGTGTAGACTTCCGGGCCCGCAGCAGGGTGCATAATCGAGGGCGTGCGCTAAACAGCTGGCTTACAAATATAAATGGTTAAGAGTGTTTGTAGTGGATGCTTCGACAAGTCACTGGGAGGTTAATGAGTCTTTTAAGTCTGACCCGATGTAAGTTCTGGTTTTCGAATCGAAATTAAGTGTAGTGGACAGCGAAAAGAAATACAACAAAGCGAGTAGAACGCTACTCATGCAATGGAGCACAAAACCATGGGGTGATGAGCTAACTCGGCGCGCGAACCTAAATCTTTGTGTTGTGGTTTCAACGCCATGAAAAGATCCGTGAGAGAGATAATTGCGTATTAACGTGCTTGAGAGAAGAAGGAGAAGCATTACGGGTTCTAGCAGTGTCGTTTCAAAGATACGACTATGAATTCTGGTTTGACCAAGGAATGTTCTTGACAAAGTCAATTGACTGAGGTAATCTGATAAAGGTAAAAAAAAGATGAACGCTCCTAAGACTATTTAGTGGAACAGACTGGGGCTGCCTGACACATGCAATCACCTTTGAGGTATACACAAAGGACTGATAGAGATCAGTCAGATATCGGCTGCAAAAAAAACGTAGCCTACGATTCTGTCAGCGAAGACATCTTAAGGACAAGTTTAGACCCATTCCAGTATAGGAATGTTGAAAATAATTACCTCGGGGCCCAAGTGACTCATCTTTGGAGACACATCAGATTGAATGCAATGAACATGCACAACCGTTAAAAAACGAACTACGTCGAACAATATTCATAGATAGCTTCCAAACCCACGTAAATGCACACACCGTGCTAACAACCAGAGCGCCATTGAAGCACTTTTTACACCCTTGTGCCAGTACCCAGACAATCAAACGAAAAACAGGTAAAAACGACGCCGTTGCATGTAATTTCTCGCAGAACTCATAGAGAGTAGATAACAAATAATCCTATCATTTAGCGTCATGGGCTTTCTGCTACTCACATCACGCAACAAATTCTTCACTATCGAAAGGAAACTAACTCTCTATGCAAGCAATAGTTCCTGAACATAACATGAACTGAAAAAATGCCAGTGTTTGAATAATAAACAGATACAACATTAACGAAATCACCTGTTTGATATAAGCACAGATGGTCAACAGCAGAAGGGAACAAATCGTGCAAGCTGTGTTTTTATATACGAGAATGTGAATTGGGAAAAATTTCGCATTTCCCCCTATATCAATTTTAGAGCGAATTGACCGCTATCTAAATGGTCGTCAATAGGGTTGAAGGATCGACGAGGATGCAGAAACTCAATTTGTCATCCTTTCGAAGACTCACTAGTGGCTCTTTAAGCAAAGAAAATAAGAATCCCAGGCTAGTGGTGTAGCCATGAATATTGTCATAATAACATTCATGAACATTTATGGGATAGAGTCATGCCAATATGGGAAGGATAGCGCCCGTGCCACTGGGTGGAGGGCAGGGCAATGAGAAAGTTGATACACCCGCTCTCAAGAAGACGTTTACAGACCCCAACACTGATATTGAGGCATACCATATATGAACAGAAATGAAACCGCGACTTTCCTTTTTCAAAATTCAATAAAACAAACTTGGATAATTAGATGGATGCAAGCTAAGCAAAAAGGTCGGTGGAGAACGGAATCACTAGTCTACTAAATTCAAATACACTCCAAGAAAAGTTCGATCTTTGCACAAACAGAATAGACGAATGCATTATACACAGACTGAAGAGTAGGCAATTGTAATCTGAATTATACTTCTCAATGATAGCATAGCACAATGATGCCTATTGGAACACTGCAGAAACTGAAAACTATTCACACCTGATTTTGACGTGCAAAAAGTATAACTTTTTCAACGAAAGAGACATGACCTTTAATAATGCCGTATCCATCAACTTACTTAAAAATTCGTACTGAAAAATGGAAACTAAATCAACATTGCTTCTACAATCGAAAAATACAGATCTATACTACAGAATATAATTTCTGTAGGCCGCTGGTGTTCACTATAGCTGAATATTATACCTTATTATGTTACATTTCATATATCTGATTAACTTCATTAACTGAATATAAAACTGTAGTTGTACAATACATTATAACCTGATATTTACTGTTAATCACGACTGGATTCAAACTAACATTGCACTTCCGTCATCTGGGTGCTATAGTCAATGATGATAACATTTGTAAATTCTGTTGTACATTATGATCCGCAAAATAAATTGTTGGTATCTCTAACAATAATCCTCATTATCGGCATTTGTCGGGAATCCACTGTCATGATAAAGTGTCAGCAGAACGCCCCCTCGGTGTGGCAATTTCGAGTGCTCTAGGTCATCTGGCGCGGAATGAGGAGGGCCTGCGCAAGGTCCCAAGCCCTGGGCTACCAATTTGCCTTACGGCACGGGGTAGCATCTGTGTAAAGCCGTAGTGGAGGGACTGCTTCCCACGTGCAGTGAATTTTGCAACAAATAATGCCTCAATATCAAAATAAAAAAAAAAGATAAAAGAAATAGTAATAAATTGTTTGCAGGCACATCTTATATAAATGATGCAAGACATATTTATATTATCTTTACAATAAAATTATTGAATATTGAATCAAATGATAAAGAAAAAGGTGCGTAAATATTCAACTTGAAGACGCGCTAATAAAACGCAACTAACAACAACAAATGTCCTCCGTGAGTGTGAGGTGAGCGAGAGTGTGTATGAGTATGTATGGAGGCTGGAGTCTCTGAGCTGTGTGCAGTGTTAGGCCGTCATACACTCCGCCCAGCCGACGGCACGATGTCGGAGACGTCGGTCGCGGACTAGGAGCGAAGCGCTGGTTCGACTCTGTATCGCGTCCGGACCGTAGGTCGTCTCAGACCGGACGAGTCTTGAGCAGGTATTTTACATGTAATCTGGACGTACTGACAGGGTGTCTGAAAAGTATCTTCAATTTTCAGCCAAGTTTGAACGCGTATAGTGTGAAAACCTTCAGATTGATTTGGTGGTTGCCGATTTTTTAGTAAACATTAGGCTGAGGAAGGCATGATTCAATAATTTGGGACACTAACCATGTTGCTACAAAGATAATGACAGATAAAAGAAATTAGGGTCTTTTTCTTGCATGTTTGCTGTGGGACAATCGGACAGAAATGTAGGCACACCAATGGTACTATTCACATTGCATATAGCTTCATATTGGCTAATACTGGTGTGGTCGTTCGACGTCTGCTCGCGTGCAAGTGCAACGCCACACAGCCAGTTGCCGACTTCTGTATCGGGAAGTGACTCATTTGTTTAAGTTCCGATGGTTCCGTGAATGAAATTCCTTGCCGAGTGTCCAAAATGAAGCTATGTGGATCTTTAAGATGGTGTATAGGCACATATAAATAAATATGTACCGATTTATACTTGCAAAGATATTGTAAGACCTTTGAAAAAGAAAGTCAAGTCATTTTGTGCGGGGTATCAAAAAAATAGAGATAAAGAAAAGAAAACTACATTGAATAATACAGAATTTTGGATCGATTGGATAACCTTCCCACATTGGCGATTGAGATTTACTGTTTTGATGCCACGCCCGCGCACTCTTGCTGTTATTCCGATATATGGGGTCTGAGTGACATTTACCAATTCAGATGAGCTCTTGTTCAAGAGTCGCTTGGCAGTACTAGCCTTGTAATTACTAACAAACATGAATACCTATGAATTGCCTAAGCAAATTCTCGAACTCTCTTCCCGTGTGCGCGCCACGTCGGAGATTTCGGACTAGGAATGTACATGGAAACTTGTTAATTGGAATTTTTAGATGATTTGATTTAACAAGATACTTTGAATACGATATTAAAAGAATTTTTGAGTTGTCGGGACAGCAGGCCTTCACTATTCAGTGTCATTATTCATTCATGTGTATGTACAATTATAAAACGATCACTTGTGAAAACTGATTACATCATTGGTCTGCGATGCACACTACGGAAAAAGCCATGCGCCGCGTGAGTGCCGTGTGAAGAGTCAGGGATGATCGCAAAATCGAAATTTAATCGATGTTGTGTGCGTGTTTGAAAACATCGCGCTTGGCAAGCACAAAATGATGTCCAATAACAGCTTATAATTTGCTTTGGTATTGTCCCAAATCTTCACAACTTTTATGAGTTGTCTGCATTTTACTGTACTAAAGACAGAATATGATAGCATTTGTTTAAATATGTAACAAAGTTTAACGCATGTTTTCCGTCAGTTTCAGGACCGACTCTAACAATGACCCAGATGAAGGGCAATGGGGGTACTCTTGAGAGCCCGGAATGTTTATCCTGCTGGATACTGAGAAAAAACAAGTGTACAAGGGATTCCCCATGTTTTAAAATTTTTCATGTAATTGACTTTCTGCTTGATCAACAATACTGCTGGAAATGACAGGGGGCAGAGAAGGTTTGTTTTGTGTTTTCTCAGGTGTGGAAGCATCGGTCGCTGTATATCCAAAGTCCATTTTGGAAAAGATGAGGCAAAGGATAACTTTAATTTGATACCAAATTCAAGGCACTTTTAGTTTTAATAGCCCAGTAAAACATTCGCTGATGTTGAAAATGGTGAGATTTCGACACAAATAGTATGACCATTTATCGACTTGTGCACATCAGCAATGGGATTGGCATTGAACATATGTTATCATGTATACGTGCAAAAAAAATGTGATAGCGTTCAGGACACCCTATATGGACTAATGCGCTGATAAGCATGAGGCCGGAATGTTGTGTGGTTCGTACACACTGGTCTTTCTACGTCAGACACCCACGAAAAAGTGCAAATAACTCTCGACGACTCACGAAACTATCTCGATTACACCATTCCTGAAAATCTACAAAGTGAAAAATCAGTCCTACTAACAGCCCCGTCATGCCAATCCTGATTCCATCCTTATTTCGTCGTCGAAATAGTTAGAGAACCCGGAGCGAAAAACCAGGCCGAGAAAGTGTTACCTTGAACTTGAGTCCGTACCAATTATGTCTCCTGATGGGCCAAAGCTAGCAATACTAGCTAGGCCATAAGTACATGTACGGTATTATATTTCAGCTTGTTGGGCCATCAAGCGAACAAAGTCACGTAGAGACTCAAGGAACAGCACTTTCTCTGCGATTTTTTTCGCGTTTTAACTATTTGATCGACAAAATATAAGATGGAATCAGGATTGGCATACGAAAGTGGGTAAGTAATAGTGATTTTTTCGATCTACTGCGTGTTAGGAATGGTGGTAGGTAGTAGTAGTAGTAATCCCCAGAGGTTTAAATCCGCGGTTTTAGTCCCAGAGCTACGGGGCGGATTTCACCTCGCACTCACAGAAAATACCTCACCCGCCTCCCTCCACTTTACTCTATTCGGGCATCCTCCTCCCTCAATCCAAACTCTCGTCTAAATCTCTCCAACAACTCTGCTTCTTCCATGTCTTCTTCGTCGCGGCCGCCCCTTCCCGCTCTGACCACTCACCTCAAACTTCAGCGCCCTTGCTCAAAAACATTTGGGAAAAAAATCAACATCCTCTCAGACACATGTGCCATCCAACGTAATCGTGTCGCGAAGCTCGCCATCTGAAAATGCCACGTCTCTTCAAAACGCCAAGCATCGCACTCAAACTCTCCTCTTCTCCTGTCATCACTCACAACACCGATCGCTGCTCGAGCCATTTTGCTCTCTCAGTCCTCAGAATCCCCTCTCATTTTCATTCATAAACACGTTCAGCTCGCATACAAATCGCCGATCTCACACAACTCCTATAAACTAACCTTTCATCTTCAGAGGAAACGTTCCCATATAATAACTCTCCGCATCCTAAATTCACCCAGCAAATCTTGCCCTTGCTGTACAGTGCCGCTGCACTCCTGCGCACTCACACTGCACGGAGTGTCCCTGCAAGATGAAAAACCTTTCACTGTTTAACCCATCGTACAGGAAAACTTTTCAACATTTCACCATCTCCCTGGTTCTTTTCAACATTTTCACACAAAAATCTCTTGCCTAACCTCGGGTACTCTCTCTCATGTCCTGTGCATCTCCCATGAATCCATTGCCACATTTCCCACACAACGCACTCGATTTCGCCCTCACCCTTTTCCAAACATGCCTGCATTGGTCTACTTACTCACTTGTACTTCCTCTTCTGCTGCCACCACCATCATTTTCGTCTTCAAGTGTTACCTCAACCCATTGCTCTAAACACTTCCACTTCAAACTTTTCCCCTCATTCCTCCAACGTCTTCACTCATACAACAAACCAAATCATCAGCATACAGCATCTCGGTCAGCAACCTTCTCTTGCATCTCGTCGTAACCACATCAGCACTATTGCAAAAATCAGTGGCCGATAACAAGAAACGCTTGATGCACTCCCACTTTCACCATCGAACTTCAAGATAGACTCTGTACCCAACTCGTAACTCTTGTTTACCCCTTCATACAAACTCATCATCACTCTGACCATTGCTCCGGTATAATAGCCTTTATCTGTTGAGTGCACTCTATATCAAACCTTCTTGGGACTCTATCATGCCTTCTCAAGGAGCAAACAAAAACATGTAAACTTCTTTCCTTAGCTCTGTATTTCCTGAATCTCCGGCCGAGAATAAATACGTCATCCTAGTTCGTTCCCGCTCCCGGATATAAACCAAAACGCATCCGTCCACACCTCATATTTTCCGAAGTCTATTTTCTAATACCCTTCATTATCTCATTCCATGTTCTAGCAACGTCACCCTATATGCACCACACTATGAATCCCCTTTCCCTTTGAAAACTTTGACCGAACCACCTCAGTCGCACTCATCCGCATACCTTCCTCCATCAAACCTCTCTGACACATGCTCCATAATCACGCCAATCCCCATTCCACTTGCAAACTAATCATGCTCCACACTCATACCCGAGGGTCCACAGCCTAACCTGTTTTAGCTCATTCCGGCCCGATCAGGGCCAGATGAGGCCCTTATCATGGCGTGGCGTCGCGTGCGTCGTCCACAGTTGAAAATGTTTTTCTTCGTCATTTTCAACCGGATTTTGATTCTGATTGTTCATATGATAGGGCCTAGGTCGGGGATTAAAAAACTTCTACAACTAGCAGAACGTAAATTCATTGTATACTGTAAATTTATGGCAAATGTTATCGAAATCACAAAAATGCTTCAGTTTCTCAACCGATTTTGATTGGACTTCGCTTAACTTGGAAGGGTTGATATTGGCACATTAAACTCTACACCAGAATTTGAAATTAATACCAATTATTATGTAATTTAAGGCAAAATCTATCCAAAATAACAAAAAATTGTTTTCCACATTTCTTGACCGATTTAAATTCTTTTGTTTTGATTCCGATGCCTAGCGTTGGGGCTTCAAGATTCTACAAACAAAAGTTTTGAAATTAATCAATTATGCAAATTTATGGCAAATATATCTCCAAAATCAGCAAATAAAAATCAGCAAAAATGGCTTCTCCTTCATTTCTTCTCAATCCGATTTGATTTGTGATGCTTTATTGGTAGGCTGAGTTATGGCACATTAAACTTCTAACACACACAGATTCTTGAAATTATACTCAATTAATTTAATGTAATTTATGCAAATTAATTAAAGAAAATAAACAATAAATTGCTCTTCGCTCGCCACATTTGCTTGCACCGATTTTAATTCGGTTTTTGATGATAGGCTAGGTGCGGCTTGAAGACTTCTACAGGTAAGACGACAAAATTTTGGAAATTATTATGCAAATTGAAATAATTATCAAATTTATCAAATTATTCAAATCAAAATAAAACAACAAAAAATGCCTCTCCATTCATTATGCTCAACGCAATTTTTATTTGTTTGCTTTATCTGTAAGCTGATAGGTAGCACTATCGAAACTTCTAACCCAGTAATTTTATAACTGTTGCTCCGCATTAATTAATTAGGTAATTACAGATTTATCCAGAAATAAAAGAATTGCTTCTCCCTCATTCTTGACGCAATTTTTCATTCTGATTTTTTACGCTCATACCGCCCGAAGGGCCATGAGCTTATGCCATTGCGTGGTCGTCCGGCGTCCGTCCGTCCAACCAGTTTGAAAACGCTTCTTCTTCGTCATTTCTCAGCCGATTTTTGATTCTGATTGTTTAATATATAGGGCTAGGTTGGGGGATTTAAAAACTTCTACAACAGATGGTGAAATTCATTTATATTTTTAATTTATGCAGAATTTATTCGAAACACAAAAATGTCTTCTTCTCCTTCAATTTCTCAAGCGATTTTGATTTTGATTGCTTTAGGGTAGGGTGCGTTAATGCAGCATTAAACCTTCTACACAGAATTTGAAATTATACTCCATTGATTAATATGGTAATGTTATTAGCAATTATCTCCCAAACAGAAAAAATTGCCTCTTTCCACATTTCTGCCGATTTCATCGTTTTGTGATCTCGATAGGCAGAGGTGGGCCCTTCAGACTTTGTAGCAAAATTTTGAATTATCATTTTATGCAAATTAAAATAATCATTATGTCAAATTTTGCATGTATCGGAAATCGAAAAAATCCTCTTCTCTTCATTTCTGCAACACAATGTTAATTGATTCTATTATTTGGTAGGGCTGAGTATGCACTAAACTTCTACACAAATTTTGAAATTATACTCCATTAAGTTTAATATGGTCATTTATGCAAAATAATGTCAAAAATAACAAAAATTGCTTCCTTCTCTCACATTTCTTGACCGATTTTCATTCTGTTTGTTTTGATCTGATAGGCTAGGTGTTGCTCAAGACTCTTACAGCAAATGGAAATAATGCAATTAATGCAAATTTAAAATTAATGCAATTATGCAATTTTAGCAAATTTATTTCAAAATCACAAATAACATTTTAAAAACAGTCTTCTTCTAATTCATTTCTCACTCAATTTTGATGTTCTTTGGCTTTACCTGTAGAGCTAAGCTTGTACACTAAACTTCTACCGCAGACTTTTTAACTGTTGCTTCATTAATTAGATTATGGTAATTATGCAAGTTTATCAAAATAAACAGAAATTTATTTCAGTTCTATATTCATATCAAGTACGCTATTTAATTGGTTCCACTTCAAATGTGCTTTTTTCCAACATGACAAAAGATCAGTATGGAGCCCCGAAGGGATCTCGGGATGCAATCATATATAATCATGTAGTTTATTATTTTTTTTTATATTATTATTTAGTTTTTTCATGTCCTTCAGGCATGAAACATGATTTTCTCACTTCGGCCGACGATCGAATTTTATATATTTCCTTCCGGACATCAAATTTAATCTTTTCACCGTAAAAAATTGGTACCACATAAATTTCGGATTATGAGTTGCAATCGCCGGATAGCGCTACGCATTGACGGTTTTCTAGTTATATCATAGGAGCTAGGTGGGGTTCAAAACTTTGTAACAAAATTCGAACATTCATAATTATGCTATTTTTTTCCATGTCGCCTTCGGCATAAACTAATATTTTTCTCACTGCTAATTTTTTTATATTCATTCCTGTCCGGACATCTCAAATTAATTTTTTGACTAGAAATTGTAACCGACATGAAAATTGTCGGATATACTAATGTTTCGAGATGCCGGATGAGCGCACGTCAATTGATTTGCTAGTCAATCATTTGCCCCATTGCCTTCACAACTCTTCCCGACACCCTCTCAAGACCGGCCCTTCCAGCATGTCAGCTTCCACCCTCTGATCCACCATCCTCTCATTGCATAAATTTTCCCTACCCTTATGCTTTTCATACTCCACGTCTGTCGCTTCTCACTAAATTGAACGTTCAAGTCTTCCCGCACCGCATGGACTGTCCCCCTCCAATCCTTTCCCCTCCATTCCTCATAGGCTTTATCATGCCCATACACCCTGAACGGGACTCTCTCCAAATCCTCGACCCTCTTAGCCTCCGCCCTCATGGTCTTGAGCCACCACCTTTCGCTCGATCTCCAGTGTTTTTGTAAAATCGTGTTTTCGGATCGTTGGAGTCTTCACACTCCTTGCTCGTGCCGAGTCTTGACCGCGTCAAGCCCAACGACCCAGCTCGTCTCTTCCCTCACCGCCTTATCCCTCATACAATACCTGTAAAATACCTGTAAAGGACCTCGTCCAAATCTCCCACCGGAAAAAGGCGACCCGGAACACGATGACAAGTCGCAGCCTTAGTCTGATCCGCGACGAAGCATGACAGTTGCCGTCGTGATAAGCCGGAACAGACCTGCTAATAAACCATGCATCTTGTCACGTCGTTGAATCGGCGATAACATCATAAGATAAACAAGATTGCTGTTCCGGCCGGACCGTCGCGCCGCGTCGTGCTGTAATGACATCCTTAGCTGACGTATGGTCTAACTTCGCGTGTGTGGATGGTGACTCTGTATGATGTGTGTGATCTGACCCTTTGCCCTGCCCATTGGATTATACCTCGTCAGTAAAGAAAGAGTCTGCTCTTCGAGAGCATACCCACGTTCGATCTAACCGTCCTCCGTCAACTTCCACTACACCTCCGACACCACACCCCCCATAACGTACACCACACATAGCTAGTGAAGATTCACTCGGGGTAGATGTATCGCTCTAATGCCGTAATCTCAGGCTGTTCCCCCCCCCCCCACCCCGAGATTGTTCATATTATTAAAAAAAAAACAGAAAGAATATTTAGAATCTTTATAAATCATTGGTTGAGTATGACTTTGCCTTTAGACCTAAAGCTTCAAATAAAAAAAAATCCCAACTAAACTGGGCTTACAGCATTGGCTTCCGTTACGTTACTTCTTTAAATTGTCGGATTACACCTACACAATAGGTGCACGGGTTTAACTGTTTCGATTGCGAACGGTACACATAAACGTGATCCCGCATTTGAGTCAAAACTTTAATACTCGCAGAAAGAACAATATCTTGAACATATCATATTTTTGTTGTAAAAAACAACAAATTCATAGTGTAGGATCTCAAACTTGCCACACACCATTGTAAGTACTAAACTACCGCTTGGTATTATAATGAAGGGAAGTAATAGACTTGCAATGCCCTGGATTAGTCTTAACAACTCAGCATGTATTTTGCTTGCATTTTGTTTGCATTAAGTCTACTGTCTAATTTGGAAACTGAAGGACGACGAGTGTACAGTGCAGCTGCTTATAGCAGAACGACACACAATGAAGACGATGATACGTGGTTAAGGCCCGGGGTCTCGCCTTTGTCAACAAACGGCGCGTGGAAATTCAACTTCAACCTTTAAAGGCATAATATAACAATGTTTACCAGTTAAAAAAATGTGAGCTGCATGATTCCCCATGCTACCAGTGTCTCTGATAAGGCCTAAAAATGAATTCCTGAAAAAATTGCAGCTTAAAACGATAATTAAATGCTTTGAAAAAGTGAAAATCATTGACAGACCATTCCAGTTTTTCTGTGTTGCAGAATTTCCTATCGGCTGATAATTTATTCATGTGCCATTTGTTTCTGCACATATTGTACTAGTGACAGCATAACTGTCCAAACTTTTGTGTTCTAGGGTGTTTATTTGTCCATTCAAACACTGTCAGATATGTCAGACAGCAAAGTTTGGCAATTCTTTAAACGGGTCTTCCACAGTGTTATATAGCATCTTTAATCTTGTTTTTTCTTTTAACATAGTTGTTTTTTCTTATATCAATGAACTTCCTAGGACATAAAAATGAAGAATACAATAATAATGCTTTTGCTCAATTGCTCCAAATTGAAAGAAAACGTAACTGAAACCATAAAACAGTAGTATTGATGGTCAGCTTAAACACCAGTGCTTTTACATGTCATTCAACGTTGTTGCTACAACACTCAACACTGTATGGTGAAATAAACATCAATTTGATTTCAAAAGATTCTAAGATTTGTCCATAACATTCCTTTCCTACAATCCCAGGCCAAGATATATTAGGGCCAGTCCTGAATAGGATACAGACAGCGTAGAGTTTTGGTAAATGAAAAATACATTTTCTGCTGTTGTGATTTTTGATAAACTTTTTTGTAGAAATGTACCCCCCCCCCCAAAAAAAAAAACAAAAAAAAAAAATACATACACTGAGTCACTTCCATTTGAGAAATTGATAAAAAAAATTGAAAAGTCACTCTTCCCCACTCTCTCACCCAGACTTTTTCCCATCGGAAATGTGTATGGAGATTGGTCATATAAAGAAATCACAATTCACGCTAAATAGTCAGTACGTTTTCTGTCTGGAATTATAATACAATAGGCGTACTCTGTGAAAGTGTGATGAAACTTTTGTCTGACCATCCAAAACCTTACTTTGACTTTCATCAAATACAGGGCACACGGATGAATTTTATCACCCACCTGAGAAAAATGCGACCACTTCTTCT
>JZLH01S0029793.1:0-11503 GCA_001188425.1 Eucidaris tribuloides
TGGAATTCCACCAAAAATCTGAAAACATTTTTGATTTTTCATCCTGATGATAATTCTTAACCAGGCTCTGATGCTTGTATCCAAAGCTGAAACTAACATAAAATGGTACTTTTCCTGAAAATATTTTAAAATACTGTCAATATTCATTTGATTTTGAGAAAATAAAATGAGGTGTAGATCTACAGGAACTTGCAAACTCTTGCAGTGATTGGCCCATATGTGCTATGATATTTGCAATATCTCTTCTGCTATATAATCACCATGTTTCATCCAAACGGTTGTTATTAATAGTCTCACATGGATTTAACCAGACCATTCCAGAACAGAAAACTTTGATATTAAATTTCCAGGGTTGTAGTGGTGAGTCAATAATACCTATACACGAGTCTTGCAAATACATGTATGCAGCACCTGGGGCCCAGACAAGCTTTGGTGTACGTGTTCAAATTGATGATAGTAAACACGGGAAGACTAAGCCGCTTAAAATGTCAAGTGACGACAGCCGGCCGCGAACAAAGGAGAAATGATCTGTGGGAAACCTGTGAAATCCTGCGTTGTGGTATGATGAAATTGATTTGAAAACAGTGAAATAGGCAAGCTGTACGTACAGTAGTCTTCGTAGAAGGCACTGATGGTTGTACACGTGTAGTTTTGGATGGTATATATTCTGTGGGCCAAAAAAAATGAATAACATGGTAAAAAATTTAAAAAAATTAGAATAATTTCCAATTTCATTTAGGTATGATAGTGTCATACAAGTATGCTCAATATGTGTATGAAATAAATGATATACTGTATGTACCAGCTTTTACACATATATATGTGTACAGTAATCAGTGATTAAAACCCCCAGACTGTGATCACTATTTATTCAAGTGTTGGTGGCCATATGGTTGAGGCACTTGTGCTTCATTGTTAGATTTGTGCATAACAATAGATTCTAGGCAATAATTACATACACGTAAAAAATAGAATTAAAAATGTGTAAGTTGAATGGTTGGCAGAAAAGGATACATGTACAGCCCGATGTACTGTACAGGTATGGTAGATCCAATGTAAAAATCGAAAAAATCATTCAAGATAAGAGAAAATGCAGTATGCCCTAAGTAAACAATGTGATGGAGGCTAGTGGTAGAGGTCATTGTCAAGACAGACTAAAGGGAATGGTACGACATTTCTCTCTTGGGACGCATATTTTATAGGCTCATCCGCCCGAGGGCCCGAGAGCTTATGCCAGCGTGGCGCGAGTCCGCCCTGCCGTCCGTCGTCCGGCCCAGTTTGGAAAAAGCGTCTTTCGTCATTTCCAACCGATTTGATTCTGATGCATAGAGAGGGGCTAGTGGGGATGTAAAACGCCTACACAGAATCGAAATCAGTATATTTTAATTACAAATTATTCGAAAATCACAAAAAATGCCTCCCCATTCTCAACCGAGTTGGATTTTGATCGGCTTTATTGTATGGGCTGAGTGTCACATTAAACCTACCAGAATGGGAAATATACTCCAGTATAATTAATGAAGGTATAGCAAATTTAAGCCCCAAATATAACAAAAATTGCTCGTTTCCCACATCTGACCGGATCATTCTGTTGTGATCTGATAGGGCGAGGTGGGCTTCAAGACTCGGCAACAAAAAGGTGAAATTAATCAATAGCAAATCAAAATTAATCAAATGCAAATTTATGCAAAGGTTCGAAACACAAAAATGCGTCTTCTCCTCATTTCGCACAATTTAACTTGAACTATGATTGTAGGCGCTGAGTTATCACATTAAACTTTACAGAGAAATTGAAATAATACCCATTAATTAATAAGGTAATGTATGCAAAATAAATACCAAAAATAAGCAAAAAGGGCGTCTTTCCTCACATTTCTTGACCGATTCAAATTCTGTGTGGATCTGATAGGGAGGGGCTCAAGACCAACACAAAATGGGAAATAATCAATTAGGCAAATGTGTGAAAGTAATCAAGTATGAAATTTAGCCAAATTTATGCAAAGCACAAATAAAAATTTAAAAACTCTTCTCATCATGTCCCAACAAGTGATTAGTTGCTGTATCGGTAGAGCTAAGCGGTACACTAACTTCACCCAGAAAGTTACGTGCCCATAATTAATGTAATTGCAAATAGCAAAATAAAATTTCAGTCCTTATGCATACAAGGACCTATAAGGTGGGTCCACTGCAAATGGCTTTTCCAACAACAAAATAGCAGTAAGGAGGCCCCGAAGGGATCCGGGATGCAAATGCATAATAATTCATGTAGTATATATTTTTTTATATAATTTGGTTTTTCAGGTCCCCATCCAGGGCATGAAACAAGAGTTCTCACGCCAAATTTTTATCATGTCCCTTCTGGGACATCAAAATGTTAAGTCTTTTCACCAGTATAAAAAAATGTACCACATGAAATTCGGATATATGAGTTGCCAAAGATGCCGAGAGCGGCGACGCAGGACCTTCGTTAAACATAATTCAAAGTATATAGTAACACAGCATTCACAATGATACCTCATCAGCTGAAGCTACTTTTTCTGTAAACTTTCTCAGAGATTTGTTTATCAATTGTTTTGACTCTTATTTTATTGCAATGTCTCTGAGATGACGATCCTTAAATTGTAGGGGAAACTGTGTATCACATAAATATCACCCTTTTCTTCAAAATTCTCTTCAGTGCTGTGAGCTCAGGTGAATGTTAGTAGTAAAATATACTCTCAAGCATTGGCTAGGAGGTGTTCCTTCTGTAACTTCCCATACTCCAGTCTCCTATGTAGCTGCCAATGATGAGTAGCAAATAATGAAAACCAGTTTCTGCTTAAACCACTTTTGATGTCCTGACTTGAAATCCAAGAACCTCTGTACGTGTACATGTATCTAGTGTTCAGGACTTCCTTTTTGTTGAAATGATCAGTAAATCAAGTTAGTACCTGTTTCAGCACTTCAAACTTCTCCTTGTTGGAAGATACTGTATCCTTTTTTGGCAAGGGACTACCTGATAGTGACTGCTTTCCATTCTTTCTTGTTCCATGTTCTTGTTTTTTCTTGTTTCTTGTTCCCCCTTTCTGTATTGCATTTCTCAAAGAATCTTTTCTATCAGTCTATGCTGTAGAAGCCTTGCCTTGCCTTGAGTTTTCCTCATCATTCCTGTAGATGTCTTCCATCAAAGTTTATGTTTGTTGCCATAAGAGAAAAAGACAAGACAGTATATGGAAAATATTCTATATCTGGAAACCATATTATTTCACTAGAGTAAGGATGATTTATAAAGTTCGTTTGTTTTTTGTAAACACAAAAAATAGAACCCCCCCCCCCCAATATAATAAACTTGCGCAGTTGTATAAAAAATAACAACTCCATGTAAGTACATGTAGCAAATCACACCAAAAGAAGACAATGATGTACAGCGTACATATGTACATGTATGAGTATATTAGGCACATGTCTGTACCAGACACTTCAAAAGAGCCTCGGCCTTACTGCTGAAAAAATTTCTACAGTATACAACCGCTGTGATTTTCAGCAATAAAATGTTATTAATTTTGTATAAAATTTCATACATGTGGATAATATTGTCTACAGATGGGTGTAACCTGAATATATTACTCTTGATAGAACCATATTGTGCTTCTTTTCAACTCATGACTCAAGCTCAGGCAATATATTTTCGGGTATACATCCCCCTCAAGGCCAGCCAATATAATATAATTGTATTTTTTCAATGTGTATTTTCTGGCTGAATTGCTTTTGATGATGCCCATATCACCTCACATTTATTCAAAATTGCACACTTATGTATTCTGTATATCCTGATCCCCACCCCTCCCTCCTTTCTTCCGAGAATATATTATTCAACGGCTATGGTGAGGACATGTTTAAACCCAGTACAAAATGAAATTATCTATTTCATATGTCTTGAAATAATTTGTGGGAAGGTAATACAAACAATAGTGGTCTGGGTTGATGACTTAACAGTAATGAGGTCTGCTGCCCTCTAGTGGTGATAGTCATAAAGCATGCAATATGCATCATATGTGACATATGAAATTGTGTGAGATGATATGCACAGAACTACTCATAATCTGAAAACCATTCACTTTGGATACTTAAAAAGAATATGCTGTATTCAGTATAAATGTGTATTGTATGGAAGAAAGGGCTTTGTCTAATGACAAAACAAGCTTTCAAGATACAGTCAAACCTGTCTTAGCGGCCACCTCTCTATAGCAGCCAACCTGTCTATAGTGGCCAATAAAATGATTCCCGTGGAGACAAATCATGTGTTAAAGAACCTGTCTATCGCAGCCACCTGTCTGTAAAGGCCACATTGTTTCCCTTGGGTGGCCACTATTGACAGGTTTGACTGTAACTTCATACACTGTAGTACTGTAGCATTCAGCTGAACTAAATTCAATGGCTCAAGTAAAATCTCCAAGTTAAAATCTACATTTTCAACTCTCAAGGTTTTGAGTGACCTTGCTAATTCCAAATCAAATGATTTTTGGGGTCTTTTTGCTTCGGATGTAGGAAGATCCTGTAAAAACTTGATAAATTCTGACCTTGGTAATATATATTTGTAAAGACAGCAAGATTTGACATTTTGTTATTTGTATCAGTCATCGTCTATTATCAAATATAGAAAATAATTGAATTCATGGACATTGTAACTGTGACGTGATTGGAAGAAGTTGAAATTGCCTCAAGTACCATCATGTTAAATCAATGTCAATATAAAGGCTAGAATGTACATCAATGCTGGGAGCATTTATCTTAATTTGTTTTTGTTTTTGTTTTACTTGTGGAGAAATAAGTATTCATTTACTAGGATTGCATTAAAATATCACAAATACTGCATTGATAGAAATTTAACCCATATAGAAAGATAGAAACTAAAAAGTGACTTGTACAAATTTGTTATTTCTGATAGACATTAAAAATACTCTATAACATTATGGAAGCCTCATTTAAAAAATTGTCAAACTTTGCTCTCTGACATGTGACAATTTTTGAGTAGACAAATCGTCAGTGACATTACGGAGAGTCGGAGATACCGGTGAATCTCGTACCTACAAACCTACAAACATTCACCGGTACGTGAAATCACCGACGATATACATGTAAACACCTAGAACACAAAACTTCAGACAGTTGTGCTGTCACTCATAAAATATGTACAGATAAAAATTGGTACATGAATTATTGTCAGCTGATGAAAATTCTGCAACACAGCAGTTGGGGGGGGGGGAATGGGACTAGAATGGTCGCTCAATGATTTTCACCATTTAAAAGCACTTAAAGACAGAGTAAGGGATTTGCACGTCAGAAAACGGCAAAATGAATGAAATCAGCTCAAATCGTTCACAATGTGAATTATTATAAATAAACAGACCTGTCATAAGAACCTTGGGTAGAATACCAAGTAACGACCTAGTTTTGGTGAAAATTTGGTCATTTAAACTTCAAAATTTACAGTGACGTTAACGTGCATGGGCCGTTCCAAAATTGTTCGATCAGCCATTAACCAAAGTTTGCGCGGAGTTTAGCCATTTAACCAATCAGTGTGCTCCGGTATGTGAACGTACACATAACCGCGATTCGCAATTTGAGCAAAATTTAAACTTGTGGAAAGAACAATATTCTGGTAACATATCGTTATTAGTTTTTCTCATAAAACAACAAATTCATGACGTATTGATCTCAAGCTTTCAACACACCATTTGTAAGTACTAAACTACCGTTTGTATTGATAATGATGGGAAGTAATGGACTTGCAAATCCCAAACACAATCTTTAATGATCATTTTTTTGTGCAGTTTTTTCAGGGCTTCATTTTATAGACCTTGTGAGAGATACTGGTAGCATGGGAAGTTATATAGCTCAGATTTTTTATACTGGAAACATTGTTATACAATGCCGTTGATTAACCATGAAGAAATTATCAGCACAAAATTTTCACAGATCAATTTATCAAAGCTCAGATGTGGTTAATTTTGTGTTTGTAAAATTGTGACATAATTTTGCAGACTGTGATAGTGACACAGTGAATATAAATGTTCAGGGCTTGTATTTGTTACATTGTATCTTATCATCACATTTAGATAATTAAATTGGGGTTTTAAAATGTCTAGTGTAAGTAAATGTGTACCCATGAGCAGAAAAATATCAAAAGTGTATGAGATGGTATTATGCCATGTAGCCACACACAATGTAGCCAGTCTGCTGCCCTCTGTTGGTAAGGCAGGGATGTGATGAGATGTAGCCACCAATGAAATGGGGTTGTAAATAATATATAAATCGATCAATTAACATTCATGTCATGGGGTCTCTACTCTACATGTATGTTATTGACTGGAATCAATGTATAATGAGTCTGTGGTACATGTACATGTACATGTAAATCTGGTGTGCAATTTAAACGTGTGAAAATGGATTTACATCACATCAACTTTTACTGAAGAACTGTGTATTATTTCTTGATAGTCAAATATGTAGGAATATGGATTTGTCCCTACAACCCTTTGATCATCAGTCGTAGCACATAGTATAATATTTTGGGGGTGGGGTGAAGGTAGGATGGGGTTGATATAGAACATTTAAAGGACAGGTCATGATTTATTTGGCACACTTTTAAAAAAAATTGGCAGTTCTTCACAATTTTTTTTTACACAGTTTGACACATTTTATATGTGTAGACATTCAAAGACTGTGTGTCTTTGAAATATGTACATGTATTTATGTGCAATTTTGCATTAACTTTTAAATCATTTTGCAAGTATGCAAACCTGAGCAGTTCTGAAATTGTCTTCCTCTGGTACATACATACATACATATATACATACATACATACATACATACATACATACATACATACATACATACATACATACATACATACATACTGGTATAAGGTGAAATATGTCTTTCTCTCTATTAACATTCTTCATATAGTCAACACTCCTGTGACTTCTTCTATTTCAATTATTTTTGGATGATGATGATAAAAATGATGGTGGTGATGATGATGATGATTATGATGATGATGATAAAAATGATGGTGGTGATGATGATGATGATTATGATGATGATGATGATGATAATCATACTCCCAATGATTATGAAAATGGTAATGACCACGGTAATAACTTTAAAATAACATTGCTTTACATTACATACTTATACAATAACAGAAACAAAGATGTATACTAACAACATCACATTCATTGATCTCTCTTTTGATTTTGATCCTTATGTAGGAGGAGTTTCATGAAGCACGTCTAGAGGTAGAAGAAGTAGTAACAGCGGTTGTCGCTGTAGCAGACGAAGAATCGGGATCAGGTACAGGTATAGCACAGAGGGTGCAGGACCAAGAGGACATTGACCCTGAACCAGGAGGGTCAAAGGTCAAGAAGAAAGATGAAGAAGAGGAGATACAGCTGAAAGAGACACCAGTGGTGTCATCGAAGAAAGAGGATGATGAGGAAACACGCACTGGAAAACAGGATACCCAACAAAGTGGAGATGAAAAGTCAAAGACCACTAAGGTAAAGATGTGTTAAAGGTATTGGCTAACATTTACCACAGTTAAAAAAATCTGAGCTACATGATTCCCCATGCTACCATTGTCTTTGATAAGGTGTAAAAATGACGCCCTGAAAAAATTGTATTTCAAAATGATTATTTAGTGCTTTAAAAAAGTGAAAATCGTAAGTTGGTCGGATTCACCTGCCCATTTTCTCCCATAGACTTACTGTGTGTACACCTACGCTATTTAAACTCGCCCGGAGTTTTAATTGTTTATTTATGCATAAGTTGCCATTGGCAGTGTAACTTTCCAAACTTTTTTATTCTACGGTGTTTATTTGTCCATATGAACACTACTATGTAGTTCAGATATCAAAATTTGAAAAAATTTTAAATTGAAGCTCCCCAATGTTAGCCTATCACTTTAAATGTTTGAAAGTAGAACAACCTGAGAAATTGCTGAGAGATAGCACTGATCTGATATTTCATATCTTGCCTTTGTCCACATTTTTGATAAAGCGTCATTCTTGTGTATAAAGAGGCAGTAAACTTTGTCAAAATAGGGAAGGTAACAAAATGTTACATGGTGCTATCTGATAGTGATTTGTCTGTATCTCCATACTTTAAATACTAGGTGATCTTAGGTACATGTACATATGTACTTGAAGATGATGATATTGGGTTCAAAATCATCAAAATGCTGATTAAAGCCCAAGTGTAGTTTTGGTTGATCAGACAACTTTTTCGTCAGTCGTCCACAAAGTATTCTATTGTCATCCCAGACATCAGCAAAGAACATCAAACCCACTGAAAATTGTTTATAGCGACAAATTGTGATGTTTAAATTATTGGAGAACATCTAGTATTATGAACAATACCTTCATTAGGCTATGGGAAATGTTGGGGTCTGACATTTTACATTTTGAGTAATTTCTCATAAAGGAAAGATTTTCAGAGTGAGCAATTTTCAGGGCATTGATAGATCATATAGATCTACCTAAACAACATAAGATACAAAGAATTTCATTTTTTTTACCATTTAAGAAAACTATACTTGGGCTGTAAAAACTTAGCCAAACTCAATTTTATTTAAGAACTGTGATATTTTTTTGTCTCTCATAAATTTTGTGCAGCATCAGCTAACAGGAGACATGGTCAGTTTCATGTGTCAAAATAAGTGATTATCTACATACCCACTGATATAAGAACTACTAATAAAATATATATTTTAACTAAGTTCTATCAAAGTACTATACTGCTGTATTTTTTTCACTAAATTTTCCATCTAAATGTGTGTTTCTACCACTAGTCTTCTTCATCATCACCACGGCATAATGACAAGTCTCCCACTGACAAGTTCCAGAAGCTACGCAAACGAGATGCGGAGTTGGCCGTCATGGCGAGGAGACTGGAGGAAAAGGCTAAGGAGATGTCGAGAAGACCGTCAACCCAGTGGAAGGTAATTGCATGAAAATTTCATCCTTTATAGACTGTATCCATAATTTGCAGACCCTAAAATGACTTTATTAATCAAATAAGCTAAAATCATTTGTAATGTAAAGATCAACCTGTTGAAGATGGTTTGATTTTGCCTTAATGTGCATTTCCCATAGACTTCGAGATGAGATATCTTATGTCATCTCTTCAATGGGGTAAACATAAATCTGCACTTCTCACAAAAGCCTTGGAGCTAAAATTTCAGGTTTTGTGAAAATAAAAACTGATAAAATTCAAACAGAATACATCATGTAATGTTGCAAACTGAATTTTAAAGGGACGCGCCGCTCATAATCCATGTACGTTTATTTACCTTACGCTTGCCCCTATTGCAAGGCAGTGCGTAACACTGAACTCTATGCTACGTAGTGTAGAGTTCAATGGTGCGTAACAACAATCGTGGAGCTGCGAACAGAATTGCCGATGAGGGTCAGTTGGGCTTAGTTCGCCTTTCTTCGGGTGAATACGGACTCTACCAAATTCAAAATTAGTTGGTGAAAGCTCCAGTGTCTGAAACCCACTGTAGACTACCGTTACAAAATACAACTTCAGCAGTGGTCCAATTTTGGATGATTTATCGTTTATATTTCAAAAACTGTACAATGAATGAATCCCAAATTTTGGACACTGTCTTATCATATACCTGTCTTTTTTAGTTGGATTGAATCTGGGTAAAACTGTTTTGTGTGCAAATAAAAAAAACACAGTCTTTAAAGTTTTGCAGTCAAGGCAGCCTCTTTTATTGAAATGATGAAAATGGGGCAGAAATATTTTTCACAATTTAATGTAAACAGTGCCACATTAAATTACTTTCTGTGTGTACATGTAGTGTTAAATTTGAAAAGCTGATGGTGTTTTTTTTTATATAAGCACCATAGGAAATAATTGCATCAGAACTGATAGCCATTTGTTTTCTAACTATGATGTAATTTTATTACAATATTGTAACAATAATGAATCTTGTTAAGTTCTCTATTTCTGATCTCATTCTGATAAAACATTTTGAAAACCTGAGAAATAATCACAAGATAGTAATCATCACTTTAATAACCTGTTGAAGACTCTTTGATTTCAATATAGCGCCTATTCTCTGTAGACCCCAGACCGAGATATCTTGTTCTTAGTTTCCAATGGGTTAATGTGAACAGAATTAGCTGCTTTGTGTGCTACATTTTTATGCCTCCGCCGACGAAGTCTTGAGGGGGCATTAAGCGTTGCACCTGTCCGTCCGTCCGTCCCCTAGTTGGTTTCCGCACGATAACTTAAAAAGTATTGGACGGATTTTGAAAATTTTTGGTGTGTAGGTAGATCATACTGAAATACAGGTCAAGTTTGAATTCGGAGTCCGCAGGTCAAAGGTCACAGCTCATTATATATGCGAATTGGTTTCCGCACGATAACTTCAAAAATATATGACGAATTTGAAAATTTTTGGTGTGTAGGTAGATCATACTGAAATACAGGTCCAGTTTGAATTCAGAGTATGCAGGTCAAAGGTCACAGCTCATGCAAATTGGTTTCCACATGATTTCTCAATAAGAAATGCTTACTGATCGCGTTAAGCGGGGGCATCCGTGTCCTATGGACACACCAAATTTCTAGTTAGATTCTGTATTCGTTATGTATATTGGTCTGTAGATATTGTGAATTGTGACCAACTGGACATCTCTGTGAGTGGTTAATATTATTTTCATCTTCCCAAATTAGTAAAAAGATTACTGTAATCTAAAAAGTATTTATAATCTCTAAACTTGACAATTGTGGCATATTTGCAGCATTTCTGATAACAAAATAATACATCATTTAAATTTAATCTGGGAATATCCTGCATGGAATACGTTATGTTTGGATAGGTTCTCTAACTTACAAACTGGAGTGAAAAGAAGCTTGAAGTAATCAGTACTAAAGAACAGTTCCATTTCTAGGACGATATGAGAAAGGGAAGGCTTGAAAAACGGATATTGGTTGAGGTACATGTATTGAAAGTGAAGAAACAAAGAAAAACAAAGATAAAAAGTCAAGTTAAGTGTGACGGGTTTGGTGAATGAACAATTGGTACACAGGATTACAGCACAAGACTTGAACCTAGATATATTTCTTACAAATATTAGTGGAAAGGAAAGCTACAGGTATATTCTTAAAGTGATAGGCTAACATTGTGGAGCTTCAATTTAAAAAATTGTCCAACTTTGATATCTGAGCTACATATTAGTGTTCAAATGGACAAATAAACACCCTAGAATACAAAAGTTTGGAAAGTTACACTGCCAATGGCAAGTTATACATGAATAAACAATAAAACTTGGGGCGAGTTTTATTATTAGGTGTACACACAGTAAGTCTATGGGAGGAAATGGGCAAGTGAATCTGGTCAACTTACGATTTTCACTTTTTTAAAGCACTAAATAATCATTTTGAAATACAATTTTTTTTCAGGGCTTCATTTTTAGACCTTCATCAAAGACACTGGTAGCATGGGGAATCA
>JZLH01S0029801.1:5138-24266 GCA_001188425.1 Eucidaris tribuloides
TAGTATGTATTTTAAGGAGAATGAACTGATCATATTTCAGAGTTGAAAGGTCAAACTGCTGCTGCTCGAGATTGTTACCGGCATCATTGTGTATCAGTTTTGCAGCAATCTGTAGTAATCGAAATTTGGAGCATTTATCCATTTAATGTGGTAGTAGAGGGTTCACTGTGCAAGATTGTGCCAGTTCTGAAGATGGTATTCCCCACTTGTTCGGTTTTCCTACAGGTCAGCGTGGAAAACCTGGACCCCAAGATTGCCTACATCCAGGTGACTTTTGTCAAGCCGTACTTTGAGGAGAGGGAGTTGGCTGACCGCCTGACGGGCTTTGAGCGGTCCAACAACATCAGACGCTTCGTGTTTGAGACACCATACACCAAGAAGGGAACAGCACGGTCAGGAGCCGTGGAAGATCAGTACAAGAGGAAAACCATCCTCACAAGTAAGATGATAAAAACAAAATAATATCCAATTATTGCCAGTTTTGAAGGAGAGGAGTGGTAACTCTCTATCACTTTAGCTCCTTCCTTCAGGATTTCACAAATCCTGAAGAGTCAACACAGACCACATCCTGTTCCCCCATCCACAGACCACATCCTGCTCCCCATCCACAGGGCACATCCTGCTCCCCCATCCACAGAGCACATCCTGTTCCCCCATCCACAGACCACATCCTGCTCCCCCATCCACAGACCACATCCTGCTCCCCCATCCACAGACCACATCCTGCTCCCCCTTCCACAGACCACATCCTGTTCCCCCATCCACAGACCACATCCGGCTCCCCCATTCAATAGGTTAAAAGGGACAGGACATAATAACTAGCAATCCTAAATTGGTTTCAAATGATCCAATCATGGTTCCATGATTTTACCATGATGGTGTTGTCAAATGTTTCCAGGCACTTACAAAAACTGAAACTGGAGTGAAAACTTTTAGTGACAGACAAATTTTTTCATAGCTTTATACGCACTGAATTGTACATCAAGGTCACACTTCATGTCATCGTTGGTAGAAGCATGCTCTTCTTTCGTCAACTGAGACCCTGGGCCCACTGTAGGGATTTCGCGATTGAACTACAACAATCTGATATTTGTTCTGATTTGTTTGAATTCATTCCTGTTCTGTTTTGTTACGTACATCACCAAGCAGATCCTGGTGCTGTAATTGGATAACCTAAATATCAATGTGTCTGTCTGTCTTTCAGCATCACATACATTCCCGTACATCACTAAGCGGATCCTGGTGGTGTACCAGGCGGCACAGGAGTTGAACCCCCTCCAGGTCGCCATCGAGGAACTTCAGGTCAAGGTCACCGAAATGAACGAGGTTCTGGACAGTGAGAACATTGACATGAAGAGGCTGCAGCTGCTGCTACAGGGCAGTGTCAGTGTACAGGTAAAGAGATGGGGTTACAGGGTAGTGTCAGTGTACAGGTAAACAGATGGGGTTACAGGGCAGTGTCAGTGTACAGGTAAAGAGATGGGGTTAGAGGGCAGTGTACAGATAAAGAGATGGGGTTAGAGGGCAGTGTACAGGTAAAGAGATGGGGTTAGAGGGCCATGTCAGTGTACAGGTAAAGAGATGGGGTTACAGGGCAGTGTACAGATAAAGAGATGGGGTTAGAGGGCAGTGTCAGTGTACAGGTAAAGAGATGGGGTTACAGGGTAGTGTCAGTGTACAGGTAAAGAGATGGGGTTAGAGGGCAGTGTACAGATAAAGAGATGGGGTTAGAGGGCAGTGTCAGTGTACAGGTAAAGAGATGGGGTTACAGGGTAGTGTCAGTGTACAGGTAAAGAGATGGGTTAGAGGGCAGTGTACAGATAAAGAGATGGGGTTAGAGGGCAGTGTACAGGTAAAGAGATGGGGTTAGAGGGTAGTGTCAGTGTACAGGTAAAGAGATGGGGTTACAGGGTAGTGTCAGTGTACAGGTAAAGAGATGGGTTAGAGGGCAGTGTACAGATAAAGAGATGGGGTTAGAGGGCAGTGTCAGTGTACAGGTAAAGAGGTGGGTTAGAGGGCAGTGTACAGGTAAAGAGATGGGGTTAGAGGGCAGTGTCAGTGTACAGGTAAAGAGATGGGGTTACAGGGCAGTGTCAGTGTACAGGTAAAGAGATGGGGTTAGAGGGCCATGTACAGATAAAGAGATGGGGTTAGAGGGCAGTGTCAGTGTACAGGTTAAGAGATGGGGTTACAGGTCTGTGTCAGTGTACAGGTTTAGAGATCGGGTTACAGGGCCGTGTCAGTGTACAGGTTAAGAGATGGGCTTACAGGGCAAAAGAATGATATAATCAAAAAATTCTGATTTAAATCGAAAAAGAAATCACTTCAATTCAAATCAGATTTTTTTATTACATCATTCTTTTTATGTTTGTGTAAATGACAAGTTTATTGACTAGTACTCTACTCTCTCTCTCTTAGGTGAATGCCGGACCCCAGGCCTATGCAGCAGCCTTCCTGGGGAAGGACAGGGAGGATAAATGGCCAAGTCAGCAGATCTTTGATTTGAAACGAGTCTTCAGGTACGTAGAATGACTAGCACCAAGTTTACATGTGCCATATAACACGCTTATTAGCAGTAGTAGATTCAGCTCCCCCATTTAACCATGGCTGGAAAGGGGGTTGGTGAGTACATAACATTTGAGTGATTTTTGTTGGAAATTTCTGTGACTTTTAAAAATATATCCTTGATAGTGTTAACAAGAAATCTAAATTTAATTTATATATCCTCCGTAGGGTGACAAGAACCTGGCATCTCAGAAATGTTGAAGGGGAAGTCCACCCTGATGTCAAGTTGATTTTGATAATAGCAGAACAGTAAGGGATACCTATTAATGAAGGTTTTGGCAAAAATCAATCAAAGATGGATGAATTTTTTCAGTTTTGATTTTGTGACGTCACATGCAAGCAGCTCCCCCATTTATCGTGTAAATACGACTTTCATAAATTGCTATTTTCTAAAAAAATTGAACATTGTTTTACCTGTGCATTCAATATATAATCATAAGCATTATTTCATACATGTTTCTGTGGAAAAAAAAACAGTGTAGTACCTGGCTCCTTGTCTTCATGCTTTCTATATATTTGTCACATCCCAGGGACTTTGTCATGGCCTGTCACAGTGCCCTGTATGCTAACTCTAGATTGATCAAGGAGGACCAGTACGAGTACCACGAAGATCTAGAACACAAGTTCCACGCCATGGTTCACACCATCTCCACTCTGATGGGAGAAAGGGTGAGTTCTACTGCCCACAGAATTATAACATAATACATTGATAGTAATATGTGACAGTAATAAACATTATGATAACATTGATAGTAAGCAAATAATCAACGTTGGTAAAGGTGATGGGACAAACTATCACTTCCGAGACGATCTGGATGTAGCTATCTTTCCAAAGGAAGCTGAGGAAAGATAGCGTATACATTCCGATCGCCGAGGAAGTGATAGTTTGTCTCCTTGCCTGAAATCAAAAGTTGATTATTTGCTTTATATTCCACTTCGGAAACTATTTAACTAAAGGAAAAAAAGATTGATATTTCTCTTTAAAAAGACATATGGGTCCGAATATGGAATACGCGCCCGACCAACACCTGGGTGCGCATCACCAGGGGCGTCGACATTCCATGCGCGCGTGCGCGTTAGCGTACATGCATGTTGCGTATTGCGCTCACGAAATAGGCGCCTGCCGAGATGGTGTTAGTACTTTTTTGTTTCGCTGATCTCTTCAGTACACACAGTCCTAACGCGTCAATTATCAACATTTTGAGTAAGCACGAAATAAAAGTGCGTTACACTCGGACGATCAATTTACTATCTACCGAGTGTAACAAACTTTTCTTCTCAAGTGATCTGATGGGAAAAACTACTCTTTATACATGATCAACTCTTGGCCAATCCTATAGCAAGATTCTCAGTATGTGGAATATAATAGAAGTTAGTAGTAGTAGTAGTAGTGGTAGCAGTAGTAGTAGTAGTTAGTAGTAGTAGTAGTGATGATGATGGTGATGATCATGATAATGATCATGATAACAGGGTCTCGTACCAGGGTTGTATTCAAGTACTTTTTTCCGATTACCAAGTACTTCCGAGTGCACAGAGAGGTCAACTACTTTGATGCTTGAGTACAATATTGGATGTCGAGTTCTGAGTATTTTGTAGCCCGACTCCAAGAACCGTAATTAAAGTACAAGTATAAGTATGAGTACTCTAAAAACGGTACTTGAATAGTATTCAAGAATGCATGAGTACCAAGTGTCGGTCTCATACATGTCTGATTGGTATCATTGCCATCGTAATGTAGGAATTTCAGTTCAGATTGGGTACATTCATGTTGGGTGGAAATGCTGACTGTAGTTGTTGTTTGCCTTCACCTTGACAGCTAACTGACGACGCCCCTGAACTGGAGAGACGATCCTCCTCCACCATCTTCAGTGCCATCAGTGGAACACCTTGACCTCTGACCTCAAACTAGCATTACTCCGAAGTCCTAGTTACTATGGCAACCGATTCCAAAGAGTTAGACGACCATGCTCGTAGAAGCTTCCATTTGTGACAGTCCTGGCTGAAGCAGTGCAGCGTGGATCTAATCATGTTTGTTTGTGTTTTTAATGGAGCCATTATATACATTTATGTACAGGATCTGAATGAAATATTTGTAAATACATTTTTTTGTGTGACAAGAACTAATTTGGAAATATATAGGCGTAAGTTATTGATGAAATATTGCAGGAGTGAAAATGTATGGAATTAAATTTAAATGACCTGGTTATTTGTGTTTAGTGTATTACTGTCTAGCTATTCATTCAGTTGGAAAAAAATCATTAAAGGTTATTCTCCACATCCTATGATGAAAACTAACACATCTTCTATGAAGAAGTTCAATATTTTTACTCGAATGTCACCAATGAAACATGTTCAATTTCATCAGTTTATGTAATGATGTCAATTATGTCTATAGAGGCTATAAGCAAGAGGTAATGTACATAGTCAGCAAACACTTAAGGTTGAAATAGAAATTTGGTGAATTCACAAGTTTGTATGTTCCGTTTTGGTTAATTCCTCTCTGTAACATGGCTGCTTCCAGGCATGATTTGACTCTTGTGTAGACCATATAGAATGAGAAAATTACCTTGGCGCAGCATACTCAAACGAACTTTATAGTCTTGTTTTTGCGACTACATACATATAGTGGCCACAAAACATGCAAGCTGGTAAATCCCAATGTTTCAGCATTTCAGGTTATAATCACACTCGACAATTGTATTTCCTTGCGTTTTGAATAATGTTTTTGGGCCAAATTATCAGCTGGAGAAGCAAAGAAATGTAACAAGAGATGTTAGAATAAGAAGCAGATTCCTAGGCAAAATAATTTGGGGGAAGGGTCTGGAGATTTGTCATATAACGATATCCCACCAAAGTGACATATTTTTTCTGTCTTTGAGCCAGAATTTTAGCAATAGTCCAAATGGTGGAGCAGACACAGGTCACAGGTGAGTGTAGAATTATGATTTAGGTAAGCAATTGATTTAAAAGATTAAACTTCCGGTAAGGCCGTTTCCTGCTACTACCTAGCATGATGTGACATGCACTTGGTGGGAATTTGTTGAAGGAGATTCTTACAGTTGTTGCCGGGGATAGTTGTTTTATGCCATATATATTTCTAGAGAGAAATTTAACAACATTTATAAAGGAATATTACAATTTGTTGGGACTTGTGTGCTGATTGCTACTTGCTGCATTTTATATCATTTTTAACTGAAATTTACATTTTGCTGACCAAACTATTGTAACTGGCGGTTCACATGTTGTATGAATGTTGTGATAATAATCTATAACCCAGTTTGCAGCTCCCACACCATGTACATGTACAATGAAATATGTCACAATGGGACACAAACACGGCCCGGCAATAACTCCTCCAACCCACTAATACTCTCCTTGTCCCTGTTTCTTGCATGTTGGTCCTTCTGAGGTTTCTCTTATTCAGTTCAGATATTTAACAAACACGATTGCTCAGTGTTTCACATGCAGATCTGGTTATTTGTAAAACATAATTCGTGAGAGGGCCTTCTCCGTCGACCGGGGCTATTGGTTGTGTTTATTATGTCTTGTCGTAAAACCTCAGTTTTAATCAATTTTTTATTCCTACTAGGGTATTATTGTTTGCGTGTTATTGTGCCATTAAGGCTTGATGAATCCACCTTGTCTTAGTAGGTTGGTGTGGCTGTCGACTGACATGATTCATATCAGCTGTCAAGAATACTCTTCATATGTCACGAACTATGGGGATATATGTTCAACTTTAGTTCTAAGGAATCATTGCATAACATAATGCTAATAGAAGTAATGTTGATTAAATTATCACGTTAAAGCTCTGAAGAGTGTATTTGCCCACAACAATTCAGGTGTATATTGTTTATACCTATTATTATCTGGTTTGTTAGCCAAAATACTGGAGTTACTAACTCTGACACTTATGTTATGCCAGACTTTTCTTAAAAAAAAAATAAATAAATTTATTATTTATTTATTGTTCATTTATTATTCATTATTATGGTAGTTATTTTTTTATTTTTTAATGATTGGATTCCACATATGTCGCCATTAAACTTGTAGCTTGTGGCTGTCATGGTGGGGGTACACTCATAAGTTGATAAGTGATGGATAGGCCCTTTACTGAACCTATTTACAGCCAATGGCACACTATTTCTGTCGGGTAATTAGACTGTAATTGGTGACTCTGCCCATGAACGACGCATGTCTTGTTCCATATCCAAGTTGACAGCTGTTAAAGGCGCTTCATAACCAAAATCATAGACATACATATGCAAGGTTTTTCATAGGAGGTTGTTCATCCGCAGCCAAATATTTTCTTCACAGCCCTGTCCACGGACAGCCACCAGCCAAAAAGTTAAAGAGTGCCGGGGTTGGGGGGGGGGTAGGTAGTGGCTGACAAACAAATTTTCAAGGCCAAATCCCAAGTCCAACATTTTTCATGGCCAGACAGTGGCAGAAAAGTAGGATAGTGGGAGGTGCTGACAAAAAAAATAAATAATAATTCACAGCAAAGTCACATGATTTGGCTGTGATTTTTTGAATTGTGAATGGGAAATGGTTCCATGGCCCAAAGGAGGTGTTTCGTGTAAAAGGGAGGTGTAAAACACCTCCTATGGTGTTAGCCTCACCCAAATAGATCACGTTATATAAAAACACTCCAAACACTCTCCCCCTCCCCCCCCCCAATATATGTCTATTACCACAATCACCTGTAACAAGGCCAAGAAGTCAAGTTAAAACAAGGAATGTTTTGTGACACTGCTACTATTATACTGAGAAAAGCAAGAATTCAAACTTCTATCGTCAGTCTATACAAACCTCAACCCTGATTGACAGAATGTCAACGCATCTGTTGTTTGGCTTGTGATTGTATGTCACACATAATTGTCTGACTGTCATTGACTCAGTTGTGTTGTCTGCCCCCAACCTGCTGGGAGAGCAATGGGATAATTGGATTAGGTTCTGTTCATGTGTACTGAATGATCTGTGAGGATCTACTGTAGATGAGATTTGACAGAACTGAACAACGTTATGTTATTAGTCAGAGGGACTAGGAAATACAACTGTTATTTCCCTTTACGTCTCATTAAGGCAGGTGGGTTCTGTAAAACAATTAGACCAGTTTTGGCTTTAGAAAAGGATTCAGGTTTCAGCATTCTCTGTGTAGGTACATGTAGTTCTAGAATTATGTGTTTTGTTTTTTTTCTTGTTTTTTTCGTTTGTAAGGAGCCAACAAGTTGATGATAATTAGTCCTTATAATCACCTAGCAAAGATTTTTGACGGTTAACACATTGTTTGCAAGATTGAAGAGCTGTTTACTTCACTTCACTATTTGCAGAAAAGGGGGTTTCGAACTACAAATCTTCCATGCTGGTTAGATAAGGTATTGATTAAAGGGGAAGTCCATTCTAGAATGTACTTGACTGTGTTTTTGTGTTGGCCTTCTACTTTATTCAGTCATTTGAATTTGTTTTCTTTTGAAATACCTGCGCGTTGTCTTCAGTCCAACCGGAGTAAATTTATTCCTCATTCTAGTTTAACCCTATTTAACTGGGCTATTTCAGACCAGGTCTTTACTGGAGGGGGGGGGGGGGGGGGGGGGGTCAATTTGACCCCCCTTCAGATCTCGCGCTCGGCGAAAATTTGCATGCGGCATAGAGCCGGAGTAAACATTACACGACTGTACAGTAAAAATTTTTCAAGAAAATTTATTTTTTTCTCATTTCATGAAATTATGTTTCGCCTATTAACTCACTTGCAATAGCTAGTAGAATACTAATTTTTGGTGAAATATTCATTCTGACTTTCTCTACAATTATCTTACAAAAAAATTTGCCGATCGGAATTAATTTACTTATGTATTTTTCAGTTGTGGTTAGTGAATTTCTTAATGTATTTCTTGGTTTTTTTCGACCTTTTGTTTTCTATTTGTTTTTTCGAGTGAAATGTTGGGCACTTTTTTTGCAATCCCATAAACATGCATAAAAAATCAATCATTTTCAACGGGCAGTGAAAGCAAAAATAATCAAGCATTTACATTGATTTTTGGACTGAAACAACACAATTTGCATTGATTTTGTACACGAAACACCGTTCTTTGAGCAATTTTTGGGTTGACCATGCAATGTATAAAAATCCGGCGCAAGCGTCGTAACGGTACTCGCGATTTCACGAAAACGGTCCTCAAAAGATGCGCAAAGACTTGAAAGTAAAAGTCAGCGCAGCGACACTATCAAAAAATTTTGCGCGGCGGCGTGGTCGCGAAATTCGTCGAGGGGGGGGGGTTCAAATTAAGCCCCCCCCCCCAGTTAATATAGGGTTAAATACCGAACGACCTGCCCCACGACTCTCTAATACCACTCAGACACTGATAAACACATTCGATCAAATAATTCCATGGTCTACATACAATCACATGTGATGATTTTTTACATTTGACACCCTGTTGCACCCTGTTCTTTTTTTTTCTTCTTTTTTTTGGGGGGGGGGTTTAGGCAAGACTGATTTCACTGACATGTGGCCTCTAACATTACAGGACAATCTACAGTTGTAGTTTTAGAAACTGATTAGCTTGTACTTGCTGTTTGTTGGTGTCGACTATAGAGTGTCAAGGCAAGATGATGTAATATAGCGTTCTGCATATTGATACGAATGGTGCTCATTAAGAACTTTAAAAACCAATATATTTATATCTGTTGCCTGTTTGCATATAGAAGAATCAATGATTTTGTTTCTTATTTATCATCACCATATATTTGTTATAAGATGTATTTATCAGATATCATTTCCTTTTTAGATTGAAGTGTAATTAATAGTTATTTTATCCTGTGTATCATATACTGTAGTGAGTTACTCTTTATTATTTCATTTTGCTTGTGTAACAGAAGAGTAGTTCCACAACTTTTGGCTCTGAACTAAAACCTCAAAGTACTTCTGGACCGTATCAGAAGAAAAACTTTATAATATATCAGTTGCACCTGGTTGTCTTAGTTTTGTATGTAAATACACAGGGAAACTCCGTAAGTGCAATCAAGAATTGTTTTTGAGTTTTGCCTTTTACATAACTGGTTGAGAACAGTTTGAATTTGGAGCATAAACTGTTGATGTGTTCCTAATTGATAGTATGTGATGAGAGTGATTAAGTACACATCCCAGTCTTGTGGAATTGCACTTTTTGTTCTATTACAATGCTAGTGAGCTTTCATTCTGTCATAGGCATGACATATATTGTGTAATATTCATCAGTTTTATGTTATATTTTGTTTTTATATTGTAGCCTCGTCATTTTCATATTATTTAAATTATCAGTTATCACGTACTTATGGAGTACATTCCAGAATCATCTATGTACATGTGTGACCTCAAAGTGTTATGGATGCAAGTTGGTGTAAAACATTTTATTGTTTGGTGATAGTTTGACATTTCAATACAACTCAATAAGTGATGTATTGCTTCTAGATGAAGATAGAAATTTCCTTCCATTTGTCCTAAGATGTATATTTATCAACTATGTAAATGAATACTTTATAAGAGTAGGGATATAAAGGTGATCTTAACAGATAAACAATCTAGTGTTGTGGTCTCGGTCTTGATTTTGAGACTGAAACCAAGATCGTGACCATTTAGGCTAAGACCTTGAGTGTCGAGACAGAGACTTGCACCTCCAAGACCAAGACTTTTTCCTTCTGAGACTGAGACTGAGACCTCGTGATAACAATGTAACTGTAAGAACTATCCAACAACAAATGTATTATCTGCATAAAGATTTAACTCTAAAGAGCGTCTATGGACTTCATGTGTATTATTTGTCGCAGATCTGCGACTTCGGCACGTTAAGAGTTAAGAAACATGACCTCAGAATGCTTTACTGTAGTGGTGAATATTCTGTCATAACTGGAGTTTAACCTGAATGTAATATCATCTTGTAAATACTTGTAAATTACAAAAGTTTCAATAGTTCAACAATCTTTTAATTTTGTACAATATAACACAGGTCTTATTTCTGAAAAACTGAAATTTTGCAGCACATCTGAGTCAAATTTCTTCCCAAGTCAAAAAGGGCACTATATATTGTATCCAAACTACTACAATGACTAGAATATTCAGTTTGCATTCTTAAATAGTCCAACTCCGTGTAATCAGTAATTGTAATAAATTCAGAGACTGGCCCAATTGGGGATCTCAGTCTTCTTCCTTACTATATTTTTAAGTTTTAATGTTTTTATGCTCTGTTCTCTGAAGACACAAAGGTGTGGGTAAATTTCATTATCGTATGTCAATATGTTTGCAGCAGTAAACAGTATTTTGAACAGGCCAGTTGCTACTGCAAGCATGGAACTGAAAGTACGACTATTTCTTTATTGTTACACTGTATTAAAATACCAACAATTTTTGCTAAGACGTACAAATTATGGTAAACTTAGTTTATTGAAGTTTTAAGAAGTGTTAGAATCCACAGTCTCTATAGGTAGGATTTGTACCAGTCATAGTGGTCTTGTAGGCCAGTTTAGGAAACACAAGATTGTTATGTACCAAAGGAAATATATACATGTAAATTTCATAACTAACAAGCATCAAAACAAGAAGAGATTATTTTTAATTATCTGTTAACGCCTTGATCCATGTATAGCCATCTTTAAACGCACATAACATGAATAGTGTATTTATGACACAAAGTAGTTTTATCAGATTAATCATGTGATAATGGCATTTAAGATAGGTAACTTGTCATGTATTTAGTTTGCTGACCTAGTTAAAAAAATTGATTTATGTGTGTTACACTTAGTAAGAGAATTTTTTAAGCTGGTAGTTTTTTTAGCAGTAGATACTTTGAACGTGGTATATTATTGTCTTGTGATATTCTACATTGAATCATTATTGTATCTTTATGACATGATACGTTTGAATTATATGCTTGTTTCAATTTGGGTGAAATGGGGAAGATCTGACTAATATCTTGCCCTTCATGTATTATAACCAGCTTCATGAAATATCACTCAGATATGTTATGGCTATGTACAAATAGATTTGTACCAATACCAGTAACCTGTAATTGCTACTTTATTAGAAATCGACTAGGGTATGTGACGTTGAAGTAAAATAACATTATTTTGTAATTACTCATGGATGAAAGAATGGAACTGTATAACTTTGTGAACATTTTGTATTGACCTACAAGGGGCCATATATTTGGAATATGAAGTACTGTATTATTCAGATTCATAAAGGATTTAAATTTGGGGGATTTTAGATTATTTCCTTGTGTTGTACGGGAGGGGGGGGGGTTGGGGATGTACCAATTAAGCAACCCATCCATATATTGGCATAATTGCATTACTCAAAAAATGCACAGTTTTTGTAATATCTTGAATAATACATAATGTAATAATTAACTTTTGATGATGTGTTTGTAACTAAAATCACTTTACTTTAATACCTTACATATATAAATGCTTGTGGGAAAAGGCTATTTACAGATTATAAAAAGAAGCTAATATGTATTACAGTAAGTAGCTAATTTTTTGCAGGTACATATTTATGATTGAATTAATTATTTATAACCTTGATATAGTTGCAAGATATGAGACTGTACTATTTCTGTATCGATGGATGTGTGTTATGGGGGCAGGAATGTCATATTCTTTCTGTTTCTGTGTCTCCCATCTGTTTAATGTGTTGTCATGACCTTTATGTACATATGAGAATATTTTGTCCAACCGAGTGCTGCTTGATCCATAAAACACCCAAAGTCATATGTAGTTCTAAACCAAGTTTATAAGACCATATGCATGAGACCAGCTTATGTCTTATGCTCAAAAAACCTACAAATAAAATCGCAAGTTGTGTAGTACATATTGTTAAATATAATATTAGCAAATTTGATGAATGATTGACTAATAAGACCATGGGGATGATTTGTATTGTAAGTTAATATTTACACAAATTATTTTTTTCCAGTAGTACTGACAATTGACATGTATTTTGGGAATAGTGAATTTAGCTTATATCGCGCATTTATCATATCACAATTTGGATGTTTTTGAGAAAGCTGGTTAACAGTCATGTATAAGAAAATCATGCAGATACAAACATAACATCATTAAGAACGCTTTGATCTTAGATCAGTAATACAAGAGGCGATGTTTAGATAAAGCTAGCAACATAGAGCCACGTGGCACATAAAACTGTCAATTATCCTCTAACCAAGGTGTCAAACAATTGTCTAGTCTGAAGACAGAATGTGGTATTAATTGCACTATCTGGACTATGTAAAATGCACACAAATATTTAGCATAAGTGTATGATTACTTACGATTTTGATTCTATTCGTAATAATCTATTTTGATGTATTTTTGTTTTTGTCAGGAATATAATGTGAAGTAATGATCAATGATGTAATAATATTCTGTTTTGCTATCAGCACTAAATATATGATTAAATAACTAGAGGTATACGTCAGAGGATAGTCTGAGAAATTAGGAAATTATTGGTGGCGCAGGCCATTAACCGTCTATGTCACAATTTGCAATGTGTATTGTATACATGTATTGGTCTTAGACTACGTTTAATATTTCTCCCTTTTTTCGGGTTGATGAAATAGAGTCAATAATAATATTATACATGAGGTGTATAACGTAGCATATCAAACATAATAAAACGAACATTTCAATGATCCGGAAAGGAAGAAACAATAGCTGCCGCTGGGATGTTTTCTGTTTCATAACGATCAGCAACTTGTTGTGTGTGTGTGTGTGTGTGTGTGTGGGTGTGTGTGTGTGTGTGTGTGTGTGTGGTGTGTGTGTGTGTGCTGTGTGTGTGTGTGGTGTGTTCGTGTGTGTGCGGTGTGCATGTCTGTTCTGTGTGCGGCAGGACTGCGAGTTAATTGGAGTTGTATTTTGGCACTTTTACGAGCACAAGCACAGTACATGTGCACGTACACCGAAAGAAATTATCAGAAAATGTGGTTAGCATTGTCGATACTATGTCCGTAGAACTTGCGTTTCGCTGTTTTGTTTCCATTTTCAGACCAGTAGCTTCAGTAAATTTAAAGGACTGAATGTGGCTTTTTAGAAGAATTTCCTCTCCAACTTTTTCCGATTGAAAACATGGCTTTCTAATTTTATGTGCTTCTCAAAGCGAGAAAAAAGTGTCTTCGTAAGGAAAAATTTCTTGAGCAAAAAATTCTGAGTTGTAAATTAGCGGCCAGGAATAGCCCCACAAGGCGATATCACTTAAAAATTTCCAAACATTTTACGCAACGCTCGGCTCCGTCCTACGCTCACTCTTCTCACGTACAATCCCTGATCGTCATCTAGTGCGATTCTCGCAAGCAATTCTTGAAACCAGCGCAGTTTCGTAACCAAGACTAGCGACAGGTCCAAATAGCCGGCTGCGTGCGTCTACCGGAATGGTGGGCGTGCCTCAGGCGACTCATTTCTGTCTCCCATGCTCTTCAATATCTACATAAGTGACCTACCGCTCCACAACTTCACGCAGTAATGGCTATGCAGATGACCTGGCGTTACTGTATACAGATAGAACTAGGAAGCAAAGTAGAGAATGTGCTTATGTGCTGAACATGGAGTCTAATTGCTGACGACCCTGAGAGAATGTGGAGACTCAAGCTGAGCATTGCGCCAAAACTACTGCAACTGCCTTTCCATCTGCAACACCAAAGAAGCAAATCGACAGCTGAATGTTGTACACAACGGACACGTCTACGCAAACAACCCTCACCCAACTTACCTTGGAGTGAAATGGATAGACAGCTGACCCTACAAACAACATCTCGAAGCCCTACGGCGCGAAGGTCTCAGCCAGCGGAACAACTTGCTGGCGTCGCTTGGCGGTACATCAGGGGTGTAACATCTACCTCCTCGTACAGGAGCACCTAGCCCTCGTTTTTCAGCACTGCTGTTAATAATGCTGCAGCAGGCATGGTGCAGGCCACGTACCACACACGCAAAAAGCTGGACTGTAAAACTTAATGACACCATGCGCCTTATCACCTGATGTCTCCGCCCTACACCCACAGCTCTCCTCAGCCAGCCTTTGCAGGAATTGCGGCCACCAAAGGCCTTTCGTCAGAGAGAATCATGGACAGACAAGTTGACATTACCAAATCCTGCTGATGATGATCATCTCCCTACACCCAAATAAGCACAAAATCTCCAAGATCTAGGTCGCAACCTCCTTCGATCGCGTCGACGCATATCTCCGACATGGCAGCTGACCCTCAGCAGATCAGACTTTCAGCCATAACTTCAAGAGTGAAAAAGAGCTGGGAAGAGAACGGATGCGCCACGGCAATTCAAGCTGTTCCCCCATGGCATCAAAGGCTCCGGCTGGTTTGAGCTACCTCGGAGGAACTGGGTGACACTCAATCGGCTGGCCGAACTGGAGTTGGGAGATTTAACGCCAGATGGGCAGACGGAGCAGACGCAAGACACCATGTCATCCTACAACGCCGCTGTTCTCCCAACCCCTTGACGCGGTTTGACTGACTTGTCTAGGCCCAAAAGGATGTGCAGGTCAACTGGCTCAGCCTCAGCTCGCCAAGAAAATTACCCTGATGCTGGCTACCTCATAGACGAAAGGAAAGAAGTAGCGGCTCGCTCGCGAGTAGATATATTTCATGTTTTATTTATTAGAAATCCCTTAAAAAACGGTTTTGCTCAAGTACTTACCCGGGCAAGAAACAACTACTTCAGGGCAGAAAAAGTTTTGATCTAAACCAGATGTTCATCTTTTTAAAAACCTACAAACAATCAGAGCTGTAATTAGGCAGAAATAGACCACAAAGCGAGTTTTACAACTTAATAAATTTCATAAAATTTTCTCAAATACTGCTCGGTCCGCTACGCTCGCTCGCGAGTTTGTGTATACACCTTCATGTTTATAACTAAATCGGAACCCACTTCAGAAAGTTTTGTTCAAGTTATATCGCCGGCAAAGAACAGCAACTTCAAGCAGAAACCCTAATCTGATCGGTGAAAATATCTGCAATGCGCCCAATGCCCGCTTTTGAACATATAAGTGCGCCTTTTTTGGCTTTGCCGCCCCCCCCCCTCCAACCGAAAATACGTTCGCGGCCCCCTGGTTCTGTATTTATCGTTTTTTCTATATGCGTGTTTCCTCCTTCATTTCTTTATTAAGGCCTTGGGCCTTAGTGTTCATGCGGCTTGGCCTTCGGCGCCTTGGGTATCCATGCTCTTGGCCTTGACCATTGGAACATTGAAGCCTTGGCCCGCCATTGAGGGTTTGGGCTTGACTACAACACTGAGTTAATCCCCCTGGATAATAATAACCGGTCAAACACTTTAATTTTTTAGAATTCACACACAACACACACACACTGGACAACTCACACACATACCGACAAGAGCTACATTGTGGGGGTGTTCCCCTGTATGTGCAAGTGATTTTGGGGGGGGGTGTTCCATAATAGGTATAAAAATTAACATGTGAGTGTATATTTAACCCCCACAATGCCGAAGTACGCCCAACAATGTAACCTCATACTTATAACATACACCCACAATGTACCTCCTGGCACGCCCTCCACAACATACAAATAGACACAAACAACACACAAAAAGCACACAACATCAAGTTTGAAAATGTTTCATTCTGGGGGTACCCCCACCAATGCCGAAATACGTCCACATTGTAACTCATACTTAAACATACACCCACAATGTACCTCCCTGCAACACTGCACACAGCACACACAATGCACAACAACACACAACATCAGACAGCGTCGATGCCACACATGCACACAGCACACACTAACACACGCACAACAACGCACACACACACACATACACACATACACAACACAACACGCCTGACACACAACAGCACAGCACACACAAGAACACACACAGAGCCGACAACACGACCACACCACAATACACCGCACACACATACACACAGCACACACATACACATACACCGCCCCCCCACACACACACACAACTCCGCCAAATGCCACTCCACACATTACATTATTGATGATATTCGTTTTTTGGCCGCTGCCGCCCCCCCCTTGATATTGCTCATTACCATTGGCCCATCCTACTCTTGGCAAAAAGTGATGGATTTATCCCGCATCCCCCGCCTCTTCAGGATTAACTCCAGTGTCGCGTTGCAAAGGTCTCTAGTTAGTTATCATAGAAAAAATTTTTAAAAATGATTAAAACGTATTTTCCCCCTGAAACCTCTGGGGGGGGGGGGGTGATTGTACATGTCATACCCCCCCACAATGGAGAGCTGGTGGTATGACATACCCCAGGGCGTTAAGACAGGCAGTCTCTGCTCTGGCAATTTCTCTAACTCCATCACTTCATCAAGTATTTAGGCAAATTTGATAGTTTGCAACCAAGTTTTTGAAATTGGACGCCCCCCCCAAAACAAAAAAAAAAAAAAAAATGTGCCCCCTCCAAAATGAAGGGGTCCCATCCATAAATCATTTGCCACAGAGCGCTCGAGCGGAGGGGGCAAGACCCTCCATAAAATTAATAAGGGAAAGCACCGACGGATTGTTTATTTCCGAATGATTTTGACAAGAAATTTATAACACACGAAGCAAAATGAAGATTGGTGCAAGACACTACAAAACCGCGGTTAATTTAAAGGCAGTGGATAAATCTCATTTGCAAAACATCCCCGAGACGCAGGAAAGATACAACGCCCACGCCTTTAGCTATTGCAGAAGGGCATGTCTGTGAATATTTGGGGGTCAGTAATTACCTAGAATGATTTGGAAAATGCGAAAGAAAAGCAATAGCCGTTTAGAAGTACTTCTACGGTAGGAATTTTTCTTTTTTCTGCGCGAGAAAAAAATTAAAAATCAGTATCTAACAGTCACCGATAACATAATTCCACTAGAACTGAATTTCCAGCTCCATATATTTTGCTAAAGGTTCGCAAACTGTGCATTTTCTTTCTAAAGTTCCACGTATTTACATCACATGTTAATTTTCAGGCATGCAAAAGAGATGCCCTGCCTTTAAACTTTACATATAATAATACACGACATAATTTCAATTATTTTGAAGGCGCAGCCCCGAAAATGCCCTCTCCCCCTTATATGCTTAATGCTGAACGGCTGTCGACCCCCTATGCCTCCGTCCCCGACCCCCCGACATCCCTACACACGTCGAGAGAGCAAAAACGAATCCCCGTCAACGTAGTTCCCATGAGTGGTACAGCCCGAAGAAGCAGTGGTGGAGAAATACAATAGGAGGATTGGGCTGACCGGAGGAGGATGCAAAAATCGGGGCGACAGTGCAGTATGCGCACTCTCACCGGTTCGTAAATTTTAGCCCAATAATTAGAGCAATTAATTTTTTTAAAGGTCTCAATCTTCACAGCTTTCAAAACTGTACGTACCTCTCTCTTTAATCAGTATTTTCTCCCTTTCAAATCATTGGCGTAGTCTCTCATCCCAATTGCCAGTGCGTACTACGGGGCATGGGGGCACGTGCCCCCCCCCGCAAAAAAAAGGAGAAAAAGGAAAAGAAGAAAGAAAGAGAAAACTGTGGCAAACCGGCTAACCGGATTAGATCAGTGTACCTTTTGGAAATCCAGACTATTACGCGTAGGTTGTTTGTATTTAAAACCTATTATGGCTTCATGATGTCCAGTTTTGTTTACTGACAAATGGCAGTTTGTGCAACAATGCAATATTCGGCAGTCTTACATTATTAACTTCTGGAAAAAGATTGCCGATGTATTTAGTTCAGGCAGCACACTTTTTTTCACTCGAAACATCAGAGACGATGTCACATATCACGCATCATAGAGAATGATTTATGAGCTGAAATTCAGCAGATTCACAGCTTTATAGAGAATAAATGTAATCTGCAGGACCTTTCATAAAATCATGCATGTGTTTGTAATCTTTGACAAGTGTATTTCCAACTGTGGAGTAGATTGGCTTTATTAATCGGTTGAAATGTTTGAACACTTAGTGCTTTTTTCACTTACTTACTCCACCCATCCCAGTTGGCTTAAAATGTTTAAAAAAGGCGATATGAATTTGGAATCTTTGCTCGTCATCTCTGGTCGGCCAATCAGGTTCGCCATTCTATTTTCATTGCGAAACGAGCGCAATTAAAAGTTATAACCGATTTAACTCTGAATCCAGAATGCGTGACGGAAGACTTTACCGTACCACTTTCCCCAAAGGAATATTTTGCTTCAACCGCACCGTCGCGTTCAGCTCTGCGTTCGCTCCAGGAGAATCCTTACGCTAGAAACATGCCGTTAGCATTGCAGATGCCCTTATCAAATCAGAAGGAATTGATTTAGACACTTCCTTCTGGACCAACAATTCATATCCCTCGTGGCACACGCCTTTTTTGCGTGTGCCGCCATTCTGGCATTCGTATAAAATTAAATTAATAACGCCATTTGTTCAAAACCGTGAGAGGGAGGTGAATCCGGCCATCCCGCCGTACTGCGACAAAACCGAATTCAAAAATCTGGATTTAGAAGAAACACACATAGTGGTAGAAAATAATCATGTTTGAGAAACAAAATTACATTTATTTCTTGAAATT
>JZLH01S0029801.1:31794-54657 GCA_001188425.1 Eucidaris tribuloides
ACACACACACACACACACACACACACACACACACACACACACACACACACACACACACACACACACACACACACACACACACACACACACACACACACACACACACACACACACACACACACACACACACACACACACACACTCATCCACTCACACACATAACATTATTGATGATATTCCGTGTCCTGACCCCCCCCCCCCCCATTGATTTTGCTCTTTAGGCCACTGGCCATTCCTCCCTCGGCAAAAGGGATGGATATATCCCGCATCCTCCTTCCAGGATTAACTCCAGTGTCCGTTGCAAACGTCTCTAGTTATAGAAAACAATTTTGAAAAATGATTAAAACGTATTTTCCCCTGAAACCGGAGGGGGGGAACGGGAGGGGGAGTGATTGTACATGTCATACCCCCACATTGTGAGCTGGTGGTATGCATACCCCAGGGGAATAGACAGCAGTCTACGCCCCTGGTAATTTCTCACCTCCATCACCATCAGTATTTACGGCAATTTAATAGGATCTTAATGCACAGTTTTTGAAATTTGGAACCCCCCCCCCCAAAAAAAAAAAAAAAAAATTGCCCCCTCCAAAATGAAGGGTCCCATCCATAATCCTTTGCCCAGAGGCGTCGATCGGGAGGGGGCAGACCCCCATAAAAATAGTAAGGGAAAGCACATTGTTTTTCCCCAATGATTTTGACAACAAGAAATTTATTACACGAAATGCAAAGTGAAATTGATGTAAGGAACTACAAAACTGTTAATTAAAGGCAGTGGATCTCATTTGCAAACATCCCCGTAGACCAGGAAAAGATAAGCCATGCCTTTAGGCTATTGATGAAGGACATGTCTGTGAAATTTGGGGGTCAGTAATTAGCTAGAATTTGAAAAATACTGAAGAAAAACAATAGCCGTTTAGTGTACGTTCTATGGTAGGAATTTTTTCTCGCGAGAAAAATTAAAATCAGAGTCTAACAGTCACTATAATTCCACTAAAATTGAATTTCTAGCTCCTATATTTTGCTAAAGGTTCCCAAATGGCATTTTCTTCTAAATTCCATTGTATTTACACAATGTTAATTTCTAGGCATGCAAAAGAGGTGCCCTGCCTTTAAACATTACATATAATAATACACACATAATTTTCAATTTTGAGGCGCGCCGAAAATGCCCCCCTCCCCCTCAAATGGATCTATGCTGCTGTCTATGCGCCCCCCCCCCCAACCACCACCGCCACTGAGCGACGTTGGTGGGACCAATCCCGTCAAAGTAGTTCCCCAAAGTTGACTGCCCCGAAGAAGCTAGTGGTGGAGAATACAATAGGAGGATTGGGCTGACGGAGGAGGATGCACCAAAAATCGGGCGAAGTGACAAATTAATCCATATATCATCCACTCTCAATTCGTAATTTTAGCCAATAATTAGACAAGTTGTATATTTTTAAAGGCTCTCATTTTCACCTTCCAAAACTGTACGTACTCTTCCTTTAATCAGTATTTCATCCACTTTCAAATCATACTGCCGTCAGCTCACAAAAGGAAGTAACTCTGTGAAATGAGCTCTTAGTAAATGAAGAAAATATGTTTTTCTTTCTATACAAAGCTGTAGAGTTGCTTCCTTTTGATATGTCCATATCTCGGGAATTAGGGGTCGTATGATCTTAATTTCTTCACAGTGGAATTTGATAAAAATCAGAGTTACTTCCTTTTGTGAGCTGAGGGCAGCATAGATTTGGCTATTCTGTCATAATTGCCAGTGTCGTAACTACGTGGGCATGGGGGCACGTGTCCCCCCCCCCCCTCCAAATCGGCTGGCAAAAAAAGGAGAAAAAAGGGAAAGGAAGAAAAAAGATATAAAACTGGTTGCAAACCGAGCTAGGATTTAGGATCAGTGTACCTTTTGGAATAGACTTATCAGCGTAGGTGTTTGTATTTAAAACCTATTATTGCTTAATGAATAATTCAAATGTCAGTTTGTTTACTGAAAGTGGCAGTTTGTGCAACAATGCAAATATTCGGGCAGTCTTACATTATTAATCGTGGAAGAGATGCCATGTATTTAGTTCAGCACCCTTTTTCACGAAACATGCAGACGATGTCAATTCACCTTCATAAAGAGTAATGTAGTGAGCTAAAATTCAGAGATTTCACAGCTTATAGAGAAAAGTGTAACCTTGCAGGCCGTTTCATAAATCAGAATGTGTGTTTTAAATCTTTGACAAGTGTATTTCCAACTTTGATTAGATTGCTTTATTAATCGTTGAAGTGTTTTGAAACTTATAGGGTTTTTTCACTTACTTACTCCACCCATCCCAGTGCTTAAATGTTTAAAAAGGACGATATGAATTTGGAATCTTTGCTTGTCATCTCTGGTCGGCCAAATTCAGGGTTTCATTTCTATTTTCATTGCAAAAAAAGGCCATTAAAAGTTATACCGATTTACACTGAACCAGAATGCGTGACGGAAATACTTTACGACTGAGAGTAATTTTTCGTCTCCACTTTCCCCAAAGGAATTATTTTAGCTTTCAAAAGCGCTCGCTCGCAGAATACCTTACGTAGAAGCAGCGTTACATTGCAGATACCCTTATCAAAATCCGAAGGAATTTGATTTAGAACTTCCTTCTGGACCAACAATTCATATCCCTCGTGGCACGCTTTTTGCGTGTGCGCCATTCTGCATTCGTATAAATTAAATTATACCGCATTTGTTACAAACCGGTGAGAGGGAGGTGAATCCGGCCATCCCCGAATTCAAAAATCTGGATTTAGAAGAAACACCATAGTGTAGAAAATATCATTTTGAGAAACAAAATACATTTATTTCTGAATTCAAACTACAATATAAATAATCGTGTTAGATGACCTTAAGGCTAGTATGATAAGGCACATGATATTTACAAGGCATTCACGAGGACAATACTACGAACACTTAGGTATTAGAGCTCTATGCTTGGTGAAAGAGCATTCTCAACTGCTGCTCTGGAACCGACTTCCTTAGTATCTCAGAAATCAACACTCTTTCAGTCTCTTCAAACAACTCAAAACTCATCTGTTCAATTAAAACAGCGCATTTGAATATGTACAATATTTGGAAATGCGCTATATAAATGTATTATTATTATTATTATCATTATTATCATTATTATTAGTAGTAGTAGTAGTAGTAGTAGTAGTAGTAGTAGTAGTAGTAGTAGTAGTAGTAGTAGTAGTATCATCATCATCATCATCATTAGTAGTAGTATTAATAGTAGTAGTATTAACATGACGCCAGCTAGTGTTATCCGTTCGTGGAATGGACAGTATAGGCCCAATCGACCATGTTTGTTGTTTATTTGTGACCTGTCACCACAGAACGCACCATAAGTTGGAAAAAATAAGAAATTGTGTTTTTCACACAGTCATAAAGTAGAGACTCTAAGCTTAAAAATGAGGTTTAATTTGTCTAGGATGGACGAAGCAAACTTGCTTAAAATTCCGCTCACAAGTTTGAACTATCACCTAAGCCATTATCAGGAAAGCGGAGAAAAACGGCTGCAAAGATAGTGATCATTCATGCGAAACGGGAGGCCTTTGACAAATGTTCCGTAGAAAGCTCAGTAAAACTATAGTAGTTTTCCAAACGGGAACTGTGGATTGAACAATCATTTTTGGTTCTTACAGCCACTGTCATTGAATTGTTCATAAAAGTAGCTTTGTGGTGATACCAAAATTATTACATGGGGACTTGAAGATGTTGGAAAACAAGCAATTATATTTAGGGTTACATCATCATTTGAAGATCAAATTCTGCGAAATTTTCAAGCTCCCGTTAGAACATGGTAGAAGTTCAATTCAAGAAAAATCATACTTTTGAATCACCTTGGTCCTCAAATTTGGACAGATGAAAGATGAGTATACCCCATGACAAAAGGGCGTAACTGACATTTTGGTGTTTTGGAGATATTGAGCAAAATGTGTTTTTTTTTTTCAAAGCCTTAAAGCCCTATTCAGTGTTCTTTTAACAAGGGGATTATGAAACAAGGGGACACTTCTAATAATACTTTTTTTGTTCTGCATGTTTAACATGATGTACCGAGTCCCCTACACTATACAGGGTGGCCCAGAAAGAATGCTACAATTACGATCGTTAATTTCTTCAATATCATGAGCAAAATGCCATTAATTGTTATTTCATTTGTTAGAACATTCTTTTTCCGACAAAATGATACCACGATAATTGATTTTGAGTAAAGCGTTTGGATTCTATAGGGCCCTTTTTCTGAGGCAATGTCATTTCCGAAATTTGTTTCTTTCTCTACCTCAGCGAACATGGGAACGCCAAAATATTCTCACGTTACAGCGTGCCATATAATAATTGGGGAGACAGACGACAGGAATGCCTCGCTTTGATACAGTAGACAATGGTCAGGTATGGCTTACATTGTCATTGCAGCTTGATAGTGCAGCTCATTCTATGGCACGTCGTTATGCGAGAATATTTCGGTGTTCTGATGATCGTTGGAGTTGAAAAAATAGCAAATGTAGGAAATTACATTGTCTCAGAAAAATAGCCCTAAGATCCAAACACCTGAATCAAAATCAATGATCATGGTATCATTTTGTTGGGAAAAGAATGTTTTAACCCATGCACTAATCACAAATAACATTTTGTGGATGATGTTGAAGAAATTAACGATTGCAAGTGTAGCATTCTCTCTGGGCCACCCTGTATAACTTATTTTTTTTTAAATGTCAGTTATACCCTTTTGTCATGGGAGGGGGGGGGCAGTTTATGTACATATACTTTAAGAAAATATCAGAATCACAGAATCAACTTTTGCAACCCAACTCGACTACTAACTATATTTACATGAAAACTACCATGGCGACTTATTAATCGTTTTGTGGTGACGATCACAAAATGGTAGGCAGTCAGGAGTTTCTAGCATTGCCCGAAATATATACAAAGTACAGTGTTAAATCAACCAGTCTGAGTGTTATTCAGACATCAGAAGAATGACTTCAAATACCAAGAATATAATTCAACATCATGTCTGATAACACAATGTGTGTTCGATTTAAAACTTTGAGTTTAAAGATTGTGTCAGGGATGTGCAAGTAGATTACTTCCCTTCATTATCAATACCAAACGATAGTTTAGTACTTACAAATGGTGTGCTGAAAGTTTGAGATCCATACGTCATGAATTTGTTGTTTTATGAGAAAAACCAATAACGACATGTTACCAGAATGTTGTTCTTTCCGTGAGTTTAAATTTTGCTAAAATTGCGAATCGCGGTTATGTGTACCGTCGCAAGACCAGCGGAGCGCACTGATTGGTTAAACGGCTAAACTCCACGTGACCTTCGGTTAACGGCTGATTGGACAATTTTGGAACGGCCCGTGCACGTCATTTGAAAAAGGATGAAGTTTAACCGTCCAGATTTTCACCAAAACTCAATATTTTACCCCAAGTCTCTATGAGAGGTGTTTATTTATATTAATCTTCACATTGGATGTGATTTCAGCTGATTTCATTCATTTAGATGTTTTTTGACTTGCAAATCAATGACACAATCTTTAAATGGTCAGTAAATTCGGTATAACAGGCAAGATATCCACAACGTCCTCGTCTTTGTCTCAATTTGGACCGACTGAAAACTTCAAATAAGAAAGAGAAAAGTGATTGTCATCTTGGCAATACTGGACACGTCTACAAATCCTGTCTGCATGACGAGATAAACTAACTACTGGTTTAGTCATGTCTCCCGCTTTTGTATATTAAGCTTCTACTCTTTGCTTTTTTTTTAAATATAAATATAATTTTGCACCATATTACACGTTTCAATTATTAAACCTACGAAAATGCATCTTATTCAAATAAACGCATTCCTATTATAGTTTAGCTCATCAACTAAAATAAATTAATCCCATTTACTTCATTTTCGGTTGAGAACAACGTTGCCACAGTCATCTGTCGTCCGTGGTCATGTACTCGCTACTTCTTAAGCTGTTACTTCAATGTTGTTTTCACAATATCAAATTGCATTCCAATCAAATGTAGAGAGCGGATCTTGATTTATGATTAATTGCTTAGATTTACTCGAAAAGTCTTCTGTTGCGATTAGAGACAAAGCTGAGGTCAAAGTTCCATTTCTATTAATAGATTTAAAATTTTATCGTTCATGTTCAAGTTTGATACTAGTGAAATCTTTTGTCCCTGATCACAACAGATATATTTTGCTATTAATTCTACGATATCAAGGCCCGTACACATAACACAAATTTGGCGGCGACAAGCACACTCATACCAATAGAAGAAACGCCATCCACGGCCGCGCGTACTTGACGTCCATCCTCAAATAGTTGACATGATAATATACGCATGAAATAATAGCTGAATAAAAAGTACACATGCCAAGTTGATAGGACATGACGCATTCCAAATAGGGAGCGTATCAATACCAGTTCTTGTTGATTATTATAAGATGCTTCATGCTGCTTCCACTTCTTTTCGGCAAACTTGTAGGGGCAGGATTAAAACTTGTCATTTCACGAAATGGGGTCATTTTTTTTAAGCAAAATATTTCATACAGAGTTCAGTTCGTACATAGTATAATTATACAGACGAATTGCCTGTTCATTTGGTTTAATTTCTCGAGTTTCTTTATTCAGAGATCCGGTTGAACTAGTGGTTCCACTTTCACTCGAGATATACAGAGTCCACAAAACTGATAATGTAGCTCATGGTAGCAGTGTTTGTTCAGTTCTGGAATTGTTTCAAAGTCTCTGATGATAATGACGTCACTGGTGACGATGGTGACGTCGGTCTCGCGAGTCGGCATCTCTCCTGTCACCCGGATCCACTTCCATCTCACTGACCGTCGAGGTCAAAGCGCTCAAGGAATTCTGGGATCGAATCATCATGCGTATCGTCTTGAGGCAGTACGTGTACTTGTGGCCCTCCCACGTGCCCCAGCTGACCACGGCGCCGTTCAGCCCCCGAGCATCGGCCCGGCCTAGATACCTTCCGTTCGGGTTGGCCCGGTTACAGGCCCGAAACCAGAACCCTGCTTGACGGAGGAAAGCGCAGTTTCCCAAACTGCTATCATGGTCACGATCCTGTACAAAAAAAGTAAAAGTGATTACAAAAAGTGCTTAGTTATCACATAGAAAGATAGATAAAATCGACAGATAGATACAGTGTGTCTACAAAAATTGTGCAAGTGAATACCGCCCTCTTTAGAAATTAGAAAATACTCTTGTGACATCATGCTTACATCAATGTCAGGAGCATAGTTTTAGCTTGCAAATACCGTTAGTTCTGTTCAATTTGCTTGTTTTAATCTTGAGATATGTACATGTATATTTAGATCAAAAGGGTAAAATCACAATTGTGCCACTTTACTACAGTCCCTAGTAAAAGTGGCACAACTTTCGATTTCATCTTTTTGTTGTTTACAACATATCTCGAAATCAAAACAAGCCAATTGAACAAAACAAATGACATTTGAAAGCTTAGACTATGCACCTGACCTTCATGTAAGCATCATGTCACAACAGTATTTCTAATAACGAAAGAGGGTTCGTTTTACTGGCACATGTTTTTTTCAGACATGCTGCAGCACGTCTCAAAAAATGTACAATTGAAAAGCGCCCTCTTTGACAGTTAGGAAATACTGTTGTGACACATGCTTACGTCAACATCAATGGCAAACTTAACTTTCAAATGCTGTTTGTTCTGTTCAATTTGCCTGTTTTAATCTCGAGATATTTTAAGTTAACAAAATGGTAAGTCACAATTGTGCCGCTTTTACGGGAAGAGGGGTTGGTGCTATAATTGACTGTAGTAAAAGTGGCACATTTGTGATTTCGTTGTTAACATATCTCAGGATTAAAACAAGTAAACTGAACAAAACAAACAGCATTTGAAAGCTGAGACTTTGCCCTTGACGTTGACGTAACCATCATGTCACAACAGTATTCTTTAAGTGCCACAAAGGGCGCTTTTCACTTGCACATTTTTTGGAGACGCACTGTAGATCAATAGATCGATTGATAGATAGATAAACAGATACAAAGTCGGTGATTTTTAATTTCCATAGTGGCTCAAAATTCACTTAAGTATTCAGTAAAAACATTTTATTTAGATAATAGCTGTATGTATGCCGTGTGTGTATGTGTATGTGTTTGAATGTGTGTGTGTGTGTGTATACACAAGGTGTGTGTGTGTGTGTGTGTGTGTGTGTGTGTGTGTGTGTGTGTGTGTGTGTGTGTGTGTGTGTGTGCGTGTATGCGTGTGATTTGTGTGTGTATGTGTCATCGATTTTTTCTTCATATATTTGTTTACTTATTCATTTCGTTTCATGGCTTGAATCCCGCTCAGCAAAATTTTCTTGCTCTCTTTATAATCCAGTAGTGAAATAATGAAATACGCCTTGATTTATGCCAAACTAACACAGCATTGCCTTCCGGATGTGCATTTACTTTCGCGAACACTTTGACCAAAATTTGATTCTTGCCGAAAGAATTGCGAACAATTGCATAAGGAGACACTTTTTGCGTGAATTGAGTTTCGAGACAATAAGTGATCGTGGATGAATTTGAATTTATCAATATCCTGGATTTTTGCAGGCGTGCTAACTTCCGTGCCGACTCAGAACGGAAGCAGTAACATTGATTTGCTCTAGCAAATCGGTTTCTTACCCTTTTCTTTCTTTTTGTGTAGTTGAACTACCTCTGCCCCGCTTATGAGAAAGGTTCCATGACAACACACATGAGTGAAATTGTAACTTTATACCAAGTTCAAACAATAAGATGACACAATGCGATTGCAAAATCATGAAATTAAGAGAGGTGTTAAAATACTCCGCCTTCTAAAACCTCGCTAAAGAATCGAAATTTTCTGACTGCGTCCCCAACGTTCTTTCGTATTATTTTGTATCGCAAGCAATTGACATAGCAATTATTAGTGTATTACATGAATACGGTATGTACGTATATTGATATGTTTGTGTATAGAGAAGGGACGCCCTGTGTTAACAATTATTACATCTCCCAGTTTTCCAGAACAGTTCTTAGGGAGACACATTTAACCAAATGTACTTGTCTTCATACTTCTGATAATAAATTGTATTTATCATTTTGATCAAGGGCACATCCAGGAAATGATGAGTTCTCAAAAATTTATAGTCATTTTGAAGTACATTCTCATTTACATTATGATTTGTGATGGGAAAAATGCTAAGTATCTATCGTGTTTATGCGACATGAAGAATTTAACTTACCCGTGTTGAGAACTGGGAATTGTTGTGATAGGAGAGGGCGTCCCCAGCGTTCCCGCCCAAATAGTTGCCCAAGACCAACCGGAAGTAATCCGTCTCATCCTTGACAGAGAAGCGGCTATACTCGGCGTAGCCCTGCACGTCATCCCAGTCAGTAAACTCTGAAGGGATAGAAATATTGAGACGGAAGTGTGACGTCATTCTGGTTCAGAAATATGTGGGGCAATGGTGGAACCAGGTGTATCGCGTCGCAGCAATTTATTTGGTATAGGAGAGCTAGTTGCACTGTGTTATAGTTTGGCTATTGTCCCTCATAATTATTTCCGAACCAGTTTGTCGTCACCACTTCCGCTCGATCTCTACGGATTAGACGCATTGATACTTTGGTAAAGAAATTTTGACAAACCTGACGTAGATTCTGGTATAGGCCCTAACTCAGTTTTAGGCCCATTAATTTGATTATGATTATGATTATGATTATGGTTTCATTCATAATTACAAAGATGATACTAATATGATTAGAAATTATCACAATAACAATTACTACTATTCTAACTACTGCTTCTTCAAAAACAACTTTGTCTTTCTTCTTTTACTTCTTCTTCTCTTCTTCCCCTTCCTGTTACAAAGTGCAATTATTACTAAAACCACCATCATGATCACATTGATACCATAATTGTCATTTCAAGTAAAATATAATTGAAAATTGATTTAATTTAAATGTAAAGTTAAAGTTGCCCCGATGTTATTTAGACCCATTAGTCACTGAAACACCTGAAACTACCCGTCTTATTTTCCCCGAAACCGCCCGTCCGTAAAATGCGCTCTAGTATCCATTGTACGCCCGTCTCCTGTGCACTAGGGCAATATTGCTGTACCTTCCAGGGAACCATAGGCCATTACAGAATCTTCAGTGGCTAAAGGGTTAAAGAGAGCGCTTCACGCAAAGTTTTAAAAATCGACGAGACAAAATGGAATAGGAAATGTACATCTCGACATAAAGACTCGCTGATTATATGAAACCATTTTAAATCTTAACACTTTATACGTGTTTTTAAACACCTAATCCATTCTACTGGTACGCCACAATAATTACATAATATTGGATATTACAACACTTAAGATGTTATGTTTAAATACCAGTTCATGCCATTTTCACCATCTCGATTCATCCCAAAGAAAAAAAGTGAGTTCTTACCGACTCTCAGCATGAAGTTGGTTTGTTTGGTCATGGCATGAAGCGATAATTGCCAATCCAGAAATCGGTGTCGAGGTAGCCGAAACCCTTGGCGTAGTCGTCCCATCCTCGGTAGAAATTCGTCGTGCCATTCTAGATCAAAGAGAAATCAGTCCAAGAATTATGATAAATAATCACCATTAGAAGGAGCGGTAATCCTGTGCTGACATGCTGATTAGTTAATAAACAGATAATATAGTGGAGGCTTCGTGTCTTAGCGATAAGACCGTGGTTTCCCATTTACGAGATCCCCAGTTCGAATCCTGTCGCAGCGTTTGTGTCCGTGGGTAAGACACTTAACGTGCATTACCTCTCCACCTCTTACTAGGCAAGTATAACGTTGTGTGGCTTCATTCCCTTCACAAAAAAGAGGATGTATAGATTCACTGAAAATCGAGATGCTCATCCCGGTTGATTTATAAGTGGAAGAATGCCCCACTTTCGATTTTGAACTTGACATTCCTTTTAAAACTCCAGTCTATGTATTAGACTTCCCTTTTTTCACAGTTGCGAAGGTAACTTATCATCAGAAAATAATATTTGATTGATGTGGTCACATATTCAGAATGAGCATGCTTTTTGTTTACAAATTAAAAGCACTTTCAGTTTGCCACATTTCCATTTTTCGCACATAAATTACCGAAATTTCTTACCTTCCTGTTTTGAATGACTGTCCATCCCCCGCCGTCAGTGGTCATATCGCAATACAACCTGACATGCTTGCCCCGTTTCTGTGAGCCCTCGGGGTTCTCCGTGTAATAGATGCCATCTTGGGTAAAACCCTTCTTCCTCAAACACAGACAGCCATCAACGATACAGTCATTGGGTTTTCCCTTTCCTTTCGGTCGAGGGCGCTTTTCTCCGTCAGGCAATCTTCCTCGCAAGGACTTGAGATCCATCAGTTCCTTGAAGATCTTCCACCGAGGTTTCCTGAGGTCACCCCGATGGCCATCCTCCTCCGTCATGATCTTCATAAAAGCCGGAGTCGTGGGTTCCTCTCTGCCTTCCTCTGCTTCTGCATTCTCAGGTTCATTGTTTCTTTCGTTATCGTTTTCGTTTGGCAAAAAGTCGGCCGCACCTCCATCACTGGAACTGAAAAAGTACAAGGATCCTCCTTCAAGTTCGGAGGTCATTGATTTCTCGGACGAAGTGTCGGCTTCTTGAACAACAGGGAAGTGTGCGCTGACTTGGTTTTCTGTTTCACTGGCTGGGCTCGATTCAGTAACGATATCATGCGGCAGGTCAATTCCTGGCTCATCCAGCCCACTATCACCTTCTACGCTCGGAGGAATAACTACATCTTGGCGAGGAGGAATAAGTATATCTTGGTTCGGAGGAATCAATGCATCTTGACTCAAAGGAACCAGTGTATCTTGGTTCGGAGGAATCAATGCATCTTGGTTGAGTGGAACCAATGCATCTTGCCCTAAGGGAACCAATACATCTTGGTTCGGAGGAACCAATGTATCTTGGTCTGGAGGAATCAATGTATCTTGGCTTGGAGGAACCAATGTATCTTGGCTCGGAGGAACCAATGCATCTTCCGTGTGTGGGAACACCTCGTCGACCCCTTCCTCCGTACTTTGTACATTGCCTGGTCTTATACTCGTGATTGATGACGGTAACTTGGGTGACTCTTTGGGATTGTTAGCCCTAGCCACGTGGGTTTGGTTCATGGCCACAATCACAGGTTGCATCTGGACAAAATCGTCTTGGTGGGGTTTCACTTCGGGAAGTGGTGCCGAAGGCCTTTTACCCGAAATGAAGAGCGGTGGTACTGGCTGTGGAGGCGGTCTCACTTCTCGCAGTGGAGGTTTCTTGTCGTTGATGGAGCTATCCAAAGCAATACCCTCGGAAACCACGGAGGAGGAGAGGTCACCGTGCATGGAATACTCATCATCCCAGTCGCTTGGTGAGGCATCTGGGATGGCATCTCTGGAATCTGTCGAGAAGAAAAATATGAAAGCAAATATAAACGAAGTAGGCCTCGTTAAATGAAATGTAAATTCAAGTGACTTAGCTTTGATTGATTGGAGTATGGTAATTGAACACACATATTGATGGCATAATCAGATAGGCCAGAACGCTTACACTCTTCTGAAACCTATCACTATCTGGTTTTATGTCTATATCATGCTCAATTTTGCGTAATCGTTTGTTTGTAACGTACCGTCATTACGTGGTGGGAAAGTCAACATATTGATTCTGATTTAACCAATAACCAATCTACCTATCCACAAAAGACCAAGAAGGCTTAACCAAAGAATTGAAACGTAGTTTGATATATCATAATTTGATATCGACTTATATTCTCTACCATGTTTTTTTCTCGAGACAATAAGTTCGATTGACAGAGTGAAAAGCAAATGTAAGATCTAAGAGCAGATGGTGAATTATAGAGTGGGAAGGGTCTAAACGTGCATGTTAGGAAGAATTGAAGCAAAAGATGATACGTTTATTTTATTTCAAATTTTCCACAATATTCTGTTATGCTCCTGTGTGCATATAACTTACTTACATATTTGAAAACATCTCATACGTTTTAACATTATTGATTTAAGTTTTCAAACGCAATTCCAAACTCCCAGAGGGACAACCAGTGGACCACTACGCGCCCTCGAGTCGAGTCGCAGAACATTTCTGATGACCAGTTTGATCAGAAAGTTTGATCGGTGGGGCATTAAACCACATTGCACGAAGATGTTGAATCTATGGAATTGTGCTGAAACAGTACGGAAAGGATTAAATATACTATTTAACATTGCGTAAGCCTCATTTAAATACTGTGTTTTTGATTTGCACACCAAACCGTTTTTTGATTGGATTAGAACCAACAAAAGACAGGTGCATAAAAAGGCAGTATTCCATTTTTTTTTTAATCTTACGTTGTATTTTTTTTTAATGATATACGAATAAATCATTTGAAATTGGGCAGTGTATCAGACACTGGATGTATAGCTTTCACCTACTAATTTTGTTTTTGGTCAAGTCCAACCGTAGCAGAGGCAATCGTCCGACCGCAATTGTGTATGTTGATAACCTTGTAAGCTTTGATTAAGGTTTGAGTAGTATTTTTGATTAGTGAGTGTGAATGTGATTTATGACTTTGCAAGCTTGGATTAGTATTCAGTTTTCACTGGATGATATACGAATCGGGTTTGGCAGTCAAACTAGTTGAACGACAAAAAAACAAAAAAAACAAAAAATTCAGTTCGCGACGTTGCACAATGTATTCTGTTTGAAATCTATCAGCGCATGTTTTCACAGCCCTGGCTTTTCAGCCCCATTTCTTTGGTGAGAGGTGAATATTTATGTAAATCTTTACATTATTAATGATTTTAGTTTATTTCGGGGTGTGCAAATAAAGGACGCACGCTTCGATAATTGTCCAATTTTGATATTAAACCTCTATGAGAGATAAATCAATAACCTGGATTTAGAAGACCACAGTTTTAGATAGTTATGCTGTCAGTAGCAAAAGATATATCGGCACGTAAATTAATGTGGACCAAAAAAATCTATAGGCCTAACACAGCAGTCCATGAGGAAAAACTGGAATGTTCGCTCACTGATTTTCACATTTCAAAAGCACTAAATGATCGTTTTGAAGTACAATTTTTCAGGACTTAATTTTTTAGACGTTATCAGAGACACTTGTAGCATGAAGGATCACGTAGCCCAGATATCTAAACTGGAACAGTGTTAAACGATGCCTTTTAAGTGTCTTAAATACCCTACATTTCTGTAACTCTTTAATAGCTATCAAGCAAATATTTCCACACCAGAAAAAATGTTTAATAGTTCAGACATAATTGTTAGTCTTAATCCGGAGTACCCCATAATATTTGCCTACTGACTGCAGACGACTTGAATGACAGCTTTGAAATGCACGAGTCCAGATTTGTCCATTTTGGTTCAAGAACTTAACACTCCTTCCAAGTACATGTTTCCTTGACAATTAACCCAGTGTCAGAATCTTGGATTGTTTTAGCTCTTTGCATATTTGGGTCCTTCGAAATACTTCAAATTATCGTATCATGAATAAAAGACATTACGTGTGATATTGATATACCTACAAATAAATCAGACCAAATTAAATTAATTTACTACACGCATTTCAACACCATGCATAACCACGGACACGGGATACAGGTCTAACAAGATTAGTTGCTTACTAACCATGCTAACCAGATGCTATATTTCTCTGAAAATTCGACAATAAAAATGGAATGAAAATCATGTTTGAATGTTGGCCAATAATATAATATAACCTATTCATGCCGGAAATTTAAGTTATAAAATAATACAATTTTTTGGCATGAGAACATTTTGGCTTCTGAAATATGATACAAATTGTTTGAATATTACAAAGTTACGCTGGGACATGAATGATAATATATCCTAATGCTAGAAAGACACTTTTATGGCCAATGACTCTGAAATGAATTGATATAAAGATAAAGAAAGCGACAAAAGCGTACTTTTGAGATATCACTGTACTTCTGTCTAGGCTTACTAATGTTAAATTCCTCATATCTCCTGTTTCAAATAGTAAAAAAAAAAATAAATAGGTCAGCAATACCACAAACTAATTAACCTATCTCTACAGTATATCCTTGTCCTGATTTGTTGCAAAAGACTTTCACCACGTTTATCTCGGAATTAAACGATTTATACAACCAATAAGTAATTATTATATCATTGATGAATTAGAAATGCGATGTGATCTGGAAACTTTATTTTCATATAAGACTGTATAGGCATTTTGTAAATATTCCCATCTTAGAATATTTAAAGTGGTACGCAATATCGATACACGAGTCCTCGTTTTTTCAGGAAATGTTTAGTCATTTTACCCGTATCTCATTAGATTTACCTAAAACTACCAACAAATTAACATTCATCTGACTAAAATCTGCATAAAATTTGATTGCAATAGTCAATTGCTCTAATGTATGTTGATATATACAAGATCCACGATGTACCCGGTACACTATAGGTCCTTTACCTAATTTTAGCTCAAATTGCTGAATCATGTCGGTAAAACAATAAAAACATTGACAATGGTTCCATCAACCGCCAATGACATCATGCCGTTTCAGAGGAATTCATCTGCTATACCAGGTGCACCTCAGAATGATGGTTAACGACGGGAAATCCAGGTTTGGCAATGACAGGAACAGCCACACGCGACGATAATAAACGAGCTATTTAAAATAGTCGTAGCCCCATTTAAAAAAATGTCAAACTTTGCTATCTTACATAATATGATAGCATTTGACTGCACAAAAAATAGAACACAAAACTACACACAGTTATGCTGTCACTAGAAAAATCATTGAACAGATAGAATCCTGGCACGTGAATTATTGTGAGTGGACAAAAATTCTGCATCACAGCAGTCTGTGGGCGAAAACTAAATGATTTTCATTAGTAATGATCGTTTTGAAGTGGACTTTTTAAATGGCTTCATTTTTAGACTTATCAGAGACAGTATTAGCATGGAGGATCGTGTTACTCGGATTTTTTCTTAATGCAGAACGCATTGTAATTATTGCATCTTGAAAGTCATTTTATAACATTGTGAAAGCCCCATTTAAAACAATTGTCAAACTCATATGATAGTGTTTGAATAGACAAATAGACACCGTAGAACATTAGAATTAGACAGTTATGCTGTCATTAGCAAAATATGTACAGAAAAAACTGAGCACATTAATTATTGTCAGTGGAGGAAAATTCTGTACCAACAAGTTGTTTTTTTTAGGGGGGGCGGAATTGGTAGCTCAGTAAATTTTCCTTTTTAAAAGCCTTAATGATAGATAGTTTTGAACTACAATTTTTCAGGGCTTCGTTTTTAGACCTGATCAGAGACAGTAGTAGCATGAGGATCGTGTTGCTCACATTTTTTTTAAAACTGGAAACATTGCTAAACAATGTCTTTGAAAGCATTCTAATCATTGCATCCTTGATCGAGAAGAAGCACAAGCCATTTATCGTATGTGTAGCTTTAGGGAGAGATACCCAGCCGTTGATAAAGAGATTACGTTCTTTACTGAAGGTTCCAAACTGGCATGGCGTACCGAGGGGGATTGTTTGGGTGTTCAAACATACCCCACCCTTTAAAGATTGTGTCATTGATTTGCACGTCAAAAAATATCTAAATGAATGAAATCAGCTGAAATCATATCCAATGTGAAGATTACTATAAATAAACACCTCTCATAGAGACTTGGGGTAAAATATTGAGTTTTGGTGAAAATCTGGACGGTTAAACTTCATCCTTTTTTCAATTGGCTCTGAAGCCTTTTCAAAAAAAAATCCGTGACGTCGACGTGCACGGGCCGTTCCAAAGTTGTCCGATCAGCCGTTAGCCGAAGGTCGCGCGGAGGTTAGCCGTTTAACCAATCAGTGCGCTCCGCTGGTCTTGCGACGGTACACATAACTGCGATTCGCAAATTGAGCAAAATTTAAACTCACGGAAAGAACAACGTTCTGGTAACATGTCGTTATTAGTTTTTCTCATAAAACATCAAATTCATGACGTATGGATCTCAAACTTTCAACACACCATTTGTAAGTACTTAACTACCGTTTGGTATTGATAATGACGGGAATTAATGGACTTGCACATCCCTGACACAATCTTTAACACCCACTTTTGCAATGGAACAGTTTTCATTAGTACCTGTTCCATTCGGACTTGACCTTTATCATTTTTGTCGCGTCGATTTACACATTAGAACCCCCTTTAAAAATTCCTGGGAACGCCCATACAACATGGCGTTTGTCTTTGTGTGATCGCACAGTGACAAAAATTCTTCGCGTCAGAACCCATTGTTTTTAAAGGCAGGGTGTCTCCTTTGCATGCCAACAAATAAAATTAATATTGTGTAAATACACTGGTATATAGAGGGAAATACCATCTAAGAACCCTTAGCAAAGTATAGGAGGTAGAAACTCAGGTTTCGTTGAACAATAGTGCCCGTCCGGCTTTAAAATGAATTACTGTCTCGCAGAGACAGAAAATTCCTGGCATAGAACATACACTAAATGACCATTGGTTGTTTTGCACATTTTTCAAATCCTTGGTAATTGCCTGATCGTTAGAATTTACAGACATGTCCTTCATAAATAGTCTAAAGGAATGAGTGATGTTTTGCTGTGCTGTGGGAGGGGTGCAAATGCGATATCCTTCTTTCAACAGTCATCACATGACTTTTGTTTTGACCTAATAGAAATCAAACTCTCTCTCTTTCTACCTTCGACTCCGGATGATTCATCTTGTCGTCGCAGCGTATTCTTATCACAGCGTCGGCGTACAAACGTCTGTTTTGAGCCATTCTTGTTGCTTTCTCCATAGTACGCCTCACTCTGTCCCATCTACATATAGGTCTTCCATAGTACGCCTCACTCTGTCCCATCTATATCTACGTCTTCCATAGTAGGCCTTAATAGGTCTTCCATAGTACGCCTCACTCTGTCCCATCTATATCTACGTCTTCCATAGTAGGCCTTACTCTGTCCATCTACATCTAGGTCTTCCATAGTAGACCTCGTTCTGTCCATCTACATCTAGGTCTTCCATAGAAGGCCTCACTCTGCCCATCTACATCTAGGTCTTCCATAGTAGACCTCGTTCTGTCCATCTACATCTAGGTCTTCCATAGAAGGCCTTACTCTGCCCATCTACATCTAGGTCTTCCACAGAACGCCTCACGCTGTCCAATGTACATCTAGGTATTCCATAGCCATAGAAGGCCTCACTTTGTCCCGTCTACATCTAGGTCTTCCATAGTAGGCCTCACTCTGTCAAATCTACATCTAGGTCTTTCATAGTACGCCACACTCTGTCAAATCTACATCTAGGTCTTCCATAGTACGCCTCACTCTGTCTATCTACATCTAGGTCTTCCATAGTTGGCCTCACTTTGTCCCATCTACATCTAGGTCTTCCATAGTACACCTCACTCTGTCCCATCTAAATCTAGGTCCTCCATAGTACGCCTCACTCTGGCCATCTACATCTAGGTCTTCCATAGTACGCCTCACTCTGGCCATCTACATCTAGGTCTTCCATGGAAGGCCTCACTCTGGCCATCTACATCTAGGTCTTCCATAGTTGGCCTCACTTTGTCACTCTTGATCTAGGTCTTCCATAGTACACCTCACTTTGTCCATCTTCATCTAGGTCTTCTATAGTACGCCTCACATTGTCCATCTACATCTAGGTCTTCTATAGTATGCCTCACTTTTTTCATCTACATCTAGGTCTAGTTAGTAGGCCTCACTCTGTCCATCTACATCTATGTCTTCCATAGTACGCCTCACTCTGTCCCATCTACATGTAGGTCTTCCTGTACTTCCCATTCCTGCAGGAATGTGAGGACTCTCTTTTACATGCCATCATGTCTCATGGTATGCCCAAGGTTTCCTATCTTCTGTTCTTTTAGAAACTACCATATCTACCTGTCCTGTTTCCACAGCTTAAACGTACATGTGTGACATGTTTTCTATCGTGTTCTTCCAAGTTCCATTTAATAGTGCTGAACATTAAAAGACTCCGAAGTCAACATTTCTCCCATTCCCGTTATATGTCGTTGCCATTTTCGTGGAATTATTATTGAAGGAAAATGAACTGCACTCTGGCGATTATTTTGGGATAAAAAGGCTAAATTCCAAGTTTATGGATGTGCGGCGCGTCCCAGTGTCCCTCTCATAGAACACAGAACAATTATCAAAATCAAGTTTTATACTCAATTAAGTCTACATATTTAGAAAGCCCACTAAATTTTGTAGTTCCTGAGAAAATTTCAAAGGTCTTGCTTCATTGGTTTTGAATTGGTTTTATGTAACAGTGGTGCTCTCCATTCCAAGTTTGATAAAAAGAAATACACACCATAGACATACCATCATAGGCGTTTGCAAGGGGGGGGGGGTGTTAACAACCCCAAAACACCCCTTTTTTGTCAAACCGGAAAAATGCAAAAATCCTGCGTACGCCCCTGCATACCATACCACGGTTTTGTTTTTGTTATCAAGTTACTAAAGTCAAATTCATTCACTTTTTAAAAAATGAAACCAATCAAAGTTCAGTCTCACTGGTCGTGTTTGCTTTCACAGAGTGTATCCACTTTATGGTTTCGTCCTTCAATGTCCAGCTTGTAAATTTGTAGTGTCCTCCTGCACGTACTTCCACCTGATTTCCATTCAGGTTGATGCATTGAGGCCCTACAAACTTGGTCTCAATAGCAATGGTTATCAAGCAGGCAGCTTTAATCTTTGCCCATCATAGCTATAGGCAGGCAAAATCCTTGACAATTCTTGTTGACACAATATAAAGGACTCTGATTTGCAGGTCCCGCCTTTCTATTGTCGCTAGCGTTGAGTCAAGAGGGACCCAGGTCTTGCACAATTACAGAATAACGTTCAATTACCAGTTTCGTTACCATTCAAATAAAATACATTTCATACTTTCAACCTAGAACTCAAGTCACACTTTCATTCTTTCAACATGGGTTATTTCAGTACAGATTGCATTCATCTGATTCAGAACTATTCTTTGTTCACTTACCGATAATTTCTGTGACAATTGCCTCTAGAATTCGGACTCGTTCCTTCAGCGCATCCATTTCACTCTCGTATTCGAAATGCTACAGAAAAGGAATTGGAAAAAATTGTATACATTACGTTAATATAGTGGCGGCAAAGCAAACATTCACACGGAAAATGGAGTCGCGCCCTCCCCTTCTGACAGTGGGTTTTTTTTATATCTTACATTTTGGTGCATATTGAAAAAGGTCTCTGTGAATTAGAAAAGATAAGAGTTTTGCGCTATCAAATACGAAATTCATCTGAATTTCTAATAATGTTTCTAACAAAGGCCTGGGTTGCCCAGCTGTCAAACAAAAACATGTTTACAAACAAGTATAACAACAACAATCGCAGCGAAACAATCTATATTTCAAGCAGACTACCTAATTGTGTTTGTTTTTCCCTTTCCATTTTTCTACTTTTTTTAAAAAAGACGACTCCCTTGCCCCCACTTTCGTATACGCAAGTTGCCAATGACATGATAACGCAAATTGCTTCAGTAAAAAAAAAATCACAGACATCGGTGAGTTAATTTGCTGCTATCTTTCAAAACGAGAGTGTACAACAATCTCATCAGGGCGAAATTCAACTTGTTACATAATTTTGCAGCCGATTTGTCGCTCAAAGATTGCGGTATACGGGGTTCCAGTCTATTTTGAAGGCTAACAGACCAATCATAGGAATACATCAATGAACGAGGGAGAAAATCAAATAAGAACAATGCAGGAGCGGAGATTTCATGTGACGAGGGGACGAAAACACCGAAAGTGAAGTACTAATACCCTCGCGCGGGGGAAAACGCTTCGAGAACACATACATGTATATTTCGTTAAAAGGTGAAAATTGTGACTTTAAAGTCCCCCTCAACAGCATCACTTAAGTATAATAAAAGTTTAATAATCCATTTTCATCACATTTATCCTTTGAATATGTCTGCTGATTACAAAATCTATCAAAAATGCTAGCAAAATTGAATATATATATATATATATATATATATAAAAATCGAGGGGATACGTTTCCCTGCTCCCCCCTCCGATCGCGCCATGACAAAATATAACCTTTCATAATTCCAACCATCATTACAAAATTGCCAACGCTGTGACATTTACAGTGGACAACATTGTATTTGATTTGTACATATACAATTGCTGAACTGTCATTTTCTCGAATGTTTATAGGGGTAAACAATTTACTTACTCCACTTATAGGAAATCAACGTTAAAGCGTGTTATAGAACAGGGAAGTGAAAAGAGACTTCCCTGATTGGAATAAACCTGAAGTAGAAAAATTAAGAAAATATTTCTTCAGGGAAATGAAAATTTAAAGTAACATTTTATGTACGAGATAAATAGAAGGTTGTTCGTAAAGAATACCGTTCACCAATTTTTAATGATCGTCAGATTGTTCAAAATTAATAACTATATCGTTTGCCTGATTTTTTAAAATTGTTCCCTGTGTGTTTAAATGATTACTCTGTTTCTACTCAAAACAACATGCTGTTAGCAGGGAATTCCCCTTTAACTTGTATAAGCACAAATTGGTAAACTTACAACAATGCTATGTCCAATTTGGCTTCCTACAGCTATGATAGATATCAGAGACGGAATTCAGAGTGATAGGAGACAATAAATACATTGACGCTTAAATTGAATTGTTGTACAATCACCACTCAGTCTCTTGTTGTTTGTGAGGTAAAACTAACGAGAATCGACGAGAAGTATTTACTCGATATTGTTCTTCATTTCTTAACCCAGAAAGGGGCATTTTATCTATTTGTATTTCATATCTTTTTCGTTGTTTATCAAAAGAAAGGTCCCGATTCTTAAGCACAATAAAGCCTAACACAACACTGCAGCGTGAAAAATATTGGGACAACCAACTTTTTTCCGAAAATGATGCTATTTTCTAGAAACAATTGTTAATAGGATAAACTTGAAAAGTCATTCAACAAACACTTATAATGGCTGATTCCCTGCTATTATTATGATTATGATGATTATGATGATGATGATGATGATGATGATGATGATGTATTATTTATTATTATTTATTATTATTATTATTATTATTATTATTATTATTATTATTATTATTATTATTATTGATTATTTAAAAAACGAAACGAATTACTTTAAGCACCAATAACAACAATCCGATATCTATATTGGTCAAGCACTATGGGTGCTCAATTTGAACACCCCATTTTTTTTTCATATTACCGCCTCTGCATTCTTTCTATCGAAAACAATATATGAAAATATTGTTTATGATTTTATCTACTTGGATGAGAAATTTGTTTTTTTTAATTAGAATATTGTATTCGATTAATCATTTCTAATTTAAACAACGCTCGTGTTTGATCACAAGCTCACGTGAACCCATCTGTAAATTTCCCCGGGGGGGGGGGCATTTCATCACAACGTGTACACCATGCGCTGTGAAAAAACGCGTAAAATGTTTTTTTCCCTGTCGGACATGTACGCCGTACATTAAAAAGGTATCAAATCCCAAAATCAGGAAAAATTATATTTTTACGAATGTTTACTTCAAAATATCTTTTCAAACTTGAATACTTGTTTTAGGTATTCTGAGATCGATTTCCAATTACGTTTTAGGTCCATTTTGAAAGTCCATACACCGAATGGTTACACCTTGTATGCACTGCCCCCCCCCCCCCCGGTTAAATTTACGTTCTGCACACCAGCTTCCACTTGAAACATCTAAAAAATAATATGTACATTTGCGTATTATTTTTACCACATCGTG
>JZLH01S0029801.1:61634-81652 GCA_001188425.1 Eucidaris tribuloides
GTTCCCTTGTTCGAAAGTAAGAGGAGGCAATAGTTCAAGCCTATCTTTTGTTTCTTCTTCTGTCTTATTTTACGTCCCTCCTTGCTTTATGTTGTCTTAAAATAACTTCTCTGAAGTGTCGAGAATAAACAGAAACCGCTTTTTCAAAAACGTCTAGTATTTGCAGATATTTTAAGTGCAAGATAATCTGAAAGGTGATAAGTTACAAACAAAAATGTAAACACTTCCCCATGGTATAACGGCATCAGGCTTTGGAAGGCTGTAGAGCATATTTGCAGGCTCATAGCTACTTCATTAAAAGTGTCTCTTTGGCATGCCTAAAAATTCACATTGTGTATGTACACTGGTATATAAAAGTAAATACCAGTTAAAAACATTTGGCAAAGTATAAGTGGAATAATAGTGGCCGTTAAACTGTGATGTGAGTTTTTGTCTCGAACCTGTAATGGTCTACTAGTCTTCTTTCAGCATGTGTTTTCATTATGTGTATGATATGTGATTTATTTTTACAGTTCATAAATGTGTATATACATTCATGAACATGAAAAATTGTATGTATTTTTAAAGTCTCATGCAGATTATTATTCGCGGGCCAATACATGGATAATGAAATATTCTGCTGTCCAGTGGGCTTTAGATGAGTCTAACTGAAAGCATGGGGTAAAAAGATACTTTTATGGTGACAGTTACAGTTATTTGCATTATTAAAATCATAAGTAATTATTGATCTTCAGATTTCACAGACATGTCCTTCATGAGTAGCCTAAGGTTATGAGGTATATTTTGACTCTTTCTTGATCGTTGCAAATGAGATTCCCTGCCTTAAACTGACAATCAACGCTACTCCGTTATATGTATTGTCTTTGTCTACACGTGGACATGGTCTTGATTTGAAAGAAAGATGGATATGAGAGAGGTTGGGGGAAAACAGCATTTAAAAGAAATGCATTTAATATAATGTCATCACTGTTTAAAGGGAGAAGGAGCCAGCAACTAACAGGCATAAGTTAAGAAAAAAATGACATTGTGAGTATTGTGACAATTATGGTAAATGGTGATAAAGACAGCCTAAATAAGAGGCACTGTATGATACTCACTCTCAGCAAGGCCTTATAAATTACTTAATTTGTGTTTATTTCACGTCTTTGCAAGTTTTATCCCGGGATAAAACTTGCAGAAACAGCTATAGGGGGAGGAGCTTATCGATTCAAACAGTGCATAAATTACCACGGCGTGACTAACACACGTCGGGTGGCATGCATCGATCACGCATGGTCAGCTCCAGACCTGTGCACGTGCGATCTGATTGGTTGGCAAGAACTCAAATATTTTCTTAACTTATACCTGTTAGTTGCTGGCTCCTTCTCCCTTTAAGAAGAGATTTCAGATTGTTTTGATAGATTATTACAAGAATTTACACAAACATTAGAATCAGCAAGAATGGAGAGATGCTGTTCTCAATACTTTGACAAAATATTAAAAATGTAGTCTACATAGCTTAAGAGCAGGTCACACAACCCATCGTGCGTGTTTTAAATCCGTATGTTTTATTTTGTTTTGCTTTGTTTTTTGTTTTGATGGCCACGGCCGCCACGTTGTTTTGTTTTTTTTACGTGAGGGGGGAGTGGCAAGAGCAGGGAGGGAGTACGTCAACGTACGTCACTCGCACGATAACGTGTATCGTACATTGCGCACGAGGTAAGTGAGTTGTACGTGCTTAGAACGTGCTTACAACGAACGATCTCCGTGCGATTACCACGTTATCGTAATGTTCACGTACGGTGTCCTTAGTCACCCCCATGTTGTAAGTTCGTGCAAATGCGATGAACGTGAGTCTTTCCGCCCGTAATGGGGTTGAATCCGTAGCCCGACCGCAGCCCGAACGGAGTGAAAGTTCCTCGTGCACTAAAAGTGCTACGGAGTGTCTGCGTGTTCCCAAATACGTACTGAGGTGGTACTCACCATGTACGGATCCCAAAATTTTGCCCATGTCTTTGCAAGTAGACAGCATGCACTTGCAAGTACGACGGCTTAGGACCACGGCTCTAAAGGGCAGTGACATGATTGGGAGGAGTAAAAATGCCTCTCGAACCAAACTGGTTGAAAGATATGCTAATGGATACACCAGGTTTTATTTGGAATGCGTTTACTTAAGGAGAATCAAGTATGAACATACCAGTACTTTATTTCTCTCGAGCCCAGAGAGAAATTAATTCCCTAGAAAGCTATATAACAAATCTGTCTGTCACAAGGCATACTGCTAAAAATTATTTCAAAATGAGTCAACTTTTGAATACAAAATTTTCTCAACAGAATCCTTACATAGTTTATTTGATTCTAGAATGGTTTTACCCCAAGTTGAGGACTACCCCCAATCATGAATTGCCAGGGTCCGAAGTTCATTGTACGACATTGACTCCAACTTTCTACTCTTGATCATTGCACTTTATCTTAACCGTTATTCAACAGTTCCTTCAGATGTATTTATTCCATTCATCATTGAAAACATACAAATACAAAAATATGTAGAAATATACAATTAAAACCTCACGTGTACAAAACTTAAACTAAACACAGATAACATACAAAAGAGTAATGTGAATGAGGAGTAGGCTGAAAAGGCAGTATATAGAATGTCAACTCCTAATATCAAATTAAATTTCAAAAGACAAAGACAGACAGATTTTTAAAAATGTACCTGAAAAAGTTATGTTACCTGTAAATGAATAATTCTGAGAATATCTTTGCAAAATAATAGCTTTGTGTCTCCTTTTGAATGAATTTAAAGTTGGGCTTTCCCTAATGGTAGCAGATGAGGCATTCCATATTTTAGGACCCCCCCCCCCCAAAAAAAAAAAAAAATAAAATAAATAAATAAAATAAATAAATAAATAAAAAATAAATAAAATAAAATAAAAAAATTAGCAGAATTCTTTGATATCATTGGTGGGTAATTAAAATTAGATGAACGTCTTGTGTTGAATAAACATATTTCACTATTTAGACAAAACATACTAGAATTATGAGAAGGAATGATGTATCTTGAACATATATACATGAAAATAGCAATATTGAACTTTAAATAAGGATAGGCCTACGGAGACGGAAAAAATATTGGCTGAGAATGTACTAACATGGGAGAACTAGATATTATTCTAATTGCTTTCTTTTGTAACCCATGGAGTCTTAACATGTAGTTATACGAAGAATTTGAGAACGGCAAGATTATGACATAATAAATCATAACCAGAATATTTTGCGGAAACATAAGTATTGTAGAAAACACAGCTCAATCATAAAAGCGTTGTTAAATGTAAAGACACAACAAAATGTGTCGGATTAATCATTTTACCACGTTTGCGATAATTTACTGTATAATTTGTGACCTGTCACCACAAAACGCACAATAAGTTGGAAAAATTGGATACTGAGTTTTTTAAATGGTCTGAAAGAAGAGATCGTAAGCTTTAGAATGGTATAAAATTTGTTTAAATTGGACAAGGCTAACCCAGTTAAAACACCGCTCAAAAGATTGGACCTTCACATAAGCCATTGTCTGGAAAGGGGAGAAAAACGGCATCAAAGATCACGCTTAATCATGCACGCTGGCAAAGAGCGCTAGCTGTGTGGGGCATGAAAGGTGGAATTAAAACTCCATAGGAACCGACATGAAGGTGTTATCGGATTAGAGTCAAATTTGGCACAATTAATCCACACACTTAATCCTTCTATTCAGCCAAGTTTCATTGTCTGGAAATTTATACATTTTAAGTTACAATCAATTATCTTTTAGGGTGTGTCTCTTACTAGATGAGGCCCATTCCTTGGGGGATATTACTTGTTAAAACGTCTTCTCCACTATTTTAATTTTCAAGAAAAAACAAACTTTGGAATCACCTATGACCCTCAAATTTGGACTAATGATAGATTAATGTATGTACTTTCAGAAAATCTCAAAATCCCAAAATCGACCCCTCCAACCCAAATCAACTAATTTACAGATTTACGCAAAAACTCCCATTGCGACTTATTGATCGAAATGTGGTGACAGGTCACATTTAGAATATGTGGTTTCGCAAAGCACATGAAAAAGACCTGCAATTAAAACAGAGATAGGAACACTTGGTACTGAATTGTTTTAGCATCCAGACAATCGTGATAGTTTTTTAGAGGTAATCACTGTGGGTAGTATTGTATCGAGGCTCGCAACTCTCACAAAACTCGATTTTGTTTTGTATGAAGTATTAACACTCTTGTAAGCAGTTCATTAACGAGGCCTATCTTTTTCAAGCAGCTAATTTCAACACATATTTCTACGGGGTTGTAAACTTCAGTCGTGTGGTCTGCATATGAACCCCCCTCAACCCGCCACGGAAGTAGTTCTTATATTGCCTTGGTTTCATCTCTAGTAGGATTAACCCTTGCCCCCGCCCCCTCTTCACCACCACCACCGCTTACACGATGGCAGTCGTTTTTTGAAAATCCTCGACAAATTGGGATGCAACAAATTCATGGTCAAAATGAACGAAGCTGGTAAAAATGTGTCTCTCGCGTCTGAAGTCTCAAAACATATTTTTCGCGGAGTGAAAACAGCTCCAAACTAAGACTGAATGACTCGCGTGGGATTTAGAGCTTGAGACATGGCGGAGACTTCGGCCAGCAAAGACAGGGTGTCGAAATCTGTTTCATCATGGATCCTATGGTTTCATGAAACACGTATTTTATAGTCTTTTGCAAAATTGAACAAAACTGCAATTGTGGTATGGAAGTAAAAAAAATACACTTATTTATGACTTAGTGGTTGGTAATTTATTGTAGGATAGCATCGCCTTGATATTAGTGACTGATTATCAAGTAAAAATATGGAAATAACCTTGTGCGTTGATGGGATATTGTATCAAATACTATAACATTAGACCTGATTGACCGTTATCAAAGTAAATCTTTGGTCACAGTATCCCATCGTAATGACATGGTAGGGACAATATAATAATGGTATATGAAATTTATAAAGCGCAAAAACCATATCCAATATATTCTAATGCGCTACAAGAGCTCCTGATGTACATTTACTTGATCCGTACACAAACCGTTCCATACTGCCATACAGCCAGAAACGAACCAGGTTGTATATAATTGAGAAAGTGGGGACATCATAGTTGGAACTTTGAACGAATTACAAATATGTGTATTCACTTTGATTTCCTGCGATTATTTTCAACTAATTTCATATTTTTTTCTCCTGTTGCAACAACTTCAAATAAAACATGAGTTAGAACAAACAATCTGTAGGAGGAGGAAGAGAATGCGTGGAAGGACATTGACAATGCACAATGCCTATAGTGCTACTGGCCCTTTGCCATGCGCACAACGAACTCATGGTAAAGTATTGGATGGCTATGTCCTTTCTGTCCAACATCGCAGGAATATGAAAATCATTTACAAATAATTATATTTTGGCTGATTCCGACAAAACATTCCTTTCTTTTTGTAGGAGTATGTATGATCATTTCATTGGAGAGCTTTACTGGAATTTTCTTCGACCTTGGTCCTAAGTGCATAATGCATGCACTTTACTAGATAAAAGTGTGTGTGTGGGGGGGGGGTATTGAGAGTCCGTTTATGTTTGTGTGTGTGTGTGTGTGTGTGTGTGTGTGGTGTGTGTGTGTGGTTTGCGTGTGTGAGTGTGTGGTGTGTATGTGTGTGTGTGTGTGTGTGTTGTGTGTGTGTGTGTGGGGGGGGAGGTTATTGAGAGTCCGGTATGTGTGTGTGTGTGTGTGTGGGGGGGGGTTTATTGAGAGTCCCGTTATGTGTGTGTTTGTGTGTGGTGGTGTGTGTGAGGGGGGGTTATTGAGAGTCCCGCGTTATGTGTGTGTGTGTGGTGTGTGTGTGTTTGCGTGTGTGAGTGTGTGTGTGTGATGTGTGTGTGTGTGTGTGGGGGGGGGGGGGGGTTATTGAGAGTCCGGTATGTGTGTGTGTGTGTGTGTGTGTGTGTGTGTGTGTGTGAGGGGGGGTGGTTATGAGAGTCCCGTTGTGTGTGTGTGTGTGGGTGGGGGGGGGTTATTGAGAGTCCCGTTAGATATGTGTGTGTGTGGGGGGGGTATTGAGAGTCCCGTTATGTGTGTGTATGTGTGTGGGGGGTTTTGGGAGACCCGTTATGTGTGTGTGTGTGGGGGGGGTATTGAGAGTCTCGTTATGTGTGTGGTGTGTGGGGGGGGGGGTTATTGAGAGTCCCGTATATTATATGTGTGTGTGTGTTATCGTGTGGTGTGGGAGGGGGGGTTATTGCAGAGTCCGTTATTGTGTGTTGTTGTGGGGGGGAGGTATGAGAGTCCCGTTTATGTGTGTTTTGTGTGTGTGGGGGATATTGAGAGTCCCATTATGTTTGTGTGGTGTGTTGGGTGGGGGGTTATTGAGAGTGCCGTTATATATATTTGTGTGTGTGTGTGTGTTGTGTGTGTGTGTGTGTGTGTGGTGTGTGTGTGTGTGTGTGTAGGGGGGGGTTATTGAGAGTCCGTTATGTGTGTGTGTGTGTGTGGGGGGGGGGTTATTGAGAGTCCCGTTATATATGTGTGTGTGTGGGAGGGATTATTCAGAGTCCGTTATGTGTGTGTGTGTTGTGTGGGGGGGGGGGTTATTGAGAGTCCCGTTATGTGTGTATGTGTGTGTGTGTGTGTGTGGGGGGGGGGTATTGAGAGTCCCGTTATGTTATGTGTGTGTGTGTGTGTGTGTGTGTGTGTGTGTGTGTGTGCGGGGGGGGTTATTGAGAGTCGCCTTATACATTATATATATGGTGGGGGGGTAATTGCGAGTCCCGTTATCGTGTTGTGTGTGTGGGGGGGGGGTTATCTTGAGATCTCGCGTTATGTTTGTGTGTGGGGGGGATTGAAAGTCGCCGTTATGTGTGTGTGTGGGGGGGGCATTGGGAGTCCCGTTATATGTGTGTGTGTGTGGGGGTATGAGTGTTCTGTTATGTGATACAACTGCTTACACACGTGACAGATGAGACGGAGGATAATGACTCTATGTGGACGTGTCGTGGCTGAGCGGTACGTCGCTCGTCTCCCAATCCAAGGGTAGTGGGTTCAAGCCCAGCTACTGCCCGGCGCGAATGCCCTTCAGCAAGGCATTTGTATCCACATGCTGCTCTCTACCCAGGTGTATAAATGGGTACCCGCCCTACCGGTAGGATGGGAATGTTTATGTTGAATGATTAGCATGTGCGCGCCTGTAAAATGGCGACTGGCTGGAATGCTCCCCAGAGAGTGGAGAGTGAGCACTATACGTGCTGGATTGAATTAATGTATCCAGTGACCGGGGTAATAACAATGTGTAAGCGCTATGATACTTTGTGGATAGCGCACTATAAGAACCCATTATTATCATTATTATTATTATTATCTGACTGGATTTCATGTCTGTACATCATATCGGTATATATCAGTCTTGAATGATGACGATATAAACACGATCTCATTAAAAAGTAAAAACCAAAGTAAGCCTATTCACCACATGAAATTATACAAATAAACATTACCTTTATCTAGTTGACGATTATTTGATTTCAAGTACAACAACAACAACGACAGAAAAGTATAATAGATTTCGTATTTACAAAATGTGCCAACCACACGAAAACTTTCAGGACAAGAAAGCGGAAGTTACCTCCTTTACCTTTAACAAGTTTGCGGTCAACGTTTTACCATATTTAGGCGGAGTCTATGATATACATATGAAGAGTTTATTTCCAAAAGAGCGGGGTAGAATCCACTTTTCACCATTCTGAGAAAATTAAGGTTTCTTAATTTACACCATATTGCAATGTTTCTGCATTTAGGCCAACTTGACCTTAAAAGTTACCCCCACAATTCGAATGTTAAAACCACCTTTAGAAAAAAATCTGTGGGTTTTCATATTTTTGAAAATGTTTGCTTTTATTTTGCAATATTTTGGATCTACCCCTTTTGCCGAATAACTAAACGGATGTACCCCATTTTGAAAGTAAAGGTCAGTTTTAGTTGTCATTTTTTACAACTTTTTAGCTTGAATTTCACGCTTCTCATTTATTTTATGTTATAGAGCTGTTAAAATTATATGAATTTTGAAAGTAAAAATGAAATTTGATTAAAAGTGGATGTACCCCCTTTTGGAAATAAAGTCTAGTTTATTTCTAAAAGGGGGTAGATCCACACCATTCTAAGGAAAACGAATTCATCGAATTAATCCACATTGCAAAGTTTCTTAGTAAAACCAACTTAGCCAAACAAAGAACACCACAACGCAAATGTAAAACCACACTTACAAAAAATATGTGACTTGTTATTTATTTTATTTGAATTTTCTTTGTTTTTATTTGTTGGATCTACCCCCTTTTGGAAATAAACTGAAATGAATCTACCCCCTTTTGGAAATAAAGTCATTTTTATTGCCCATTTTTTACCACTTTTTGGTGGGAATTTCAACTTTTCGTTTGTGTTATCTAATAGAGCTCCTAACATTGTATAGATTCATGTGAAAAAGTCACATTCGATGAAAAATGGATCTACCCCCTTTTGGAAATAAGCTCTTCATATGTAGATATATTTCGTGCAACACCAAGAATCGGCATTTTATTTTGTATGTGGTCTCGGGAGTCAAGGGTTTGAATTTAGACAGGATTACCCGAGAGAATATCAGTTTACTCCGAGGATGACTGGATACCCAGCTCAAATGCGACCCATATATTTGGGGGATAATTGATACCCGGTTCATGTTCACGGCCAACATGTTGGCACGATGTTTCTACCCCAAGTCCGAAATTTGAGAAGGGTGCATAACTCATCCTATGTTTGTTGGAAATAGCTCGAGTCAAGGGGATTCGTTTATGATGTGGATCGAAATGTGATGACAGAGCTGAGCCCATGACGAAATCAAACTCAGGTGATTTTTCTCCCGCAAACCTTAACACTTTGAAATCCAGGCCTAGGAGACAGATGCTAGATTATTTTGTGCATAACCTTCCCCAAAATATGTTTTCCTCTGAATAGTCAGATATAATCGATACAAGTTTTTTTTAAGCATGGTGTCTCTCCTCCAAGCCTAAATATTAACATTTTGTATGTACACTGCATGGCATACAGATGAAATATCTTAGAATATCTAGCAGAGCTTTAGTGCTAGTAACTCAATTTTAGTGGAATAATTGTGACCATAGACTTTGGTTTGAATTATTGTCTCGTAGAAACAAACATTCCTAGCATAAAACACACATTAAATGACAATTGGTCATTTGAGAATTTGTCAAATTCTACGTAATTACAGGTCTTCAGAATTCACAGACACGTCATTCATAAATTGCCTATATATAAGGGCATTATTGATGATTTGGTGTGATGCTGGAGGGGTACAAAGGAGAGCCCCTGCCTTTAAACACATTTAGGAAGTTCCAAAAAATTAAGTCTACGTACTGACGTTAAAATGTGGATTAAGAAGTATAAAATGACTGGTATACTCTGCATGAGGTTCGAGATCCAGCGAAACTCGGTTGTCCATTGACGCGCGCAAACCTCTGCGCCCTCAGCTAAATTTGAAATGAAAAAAAAAGTAAACTAGCACCTCAATGATGTGGTGTTTATCTGGCGTAGCATTTTTTTGTGTGAATTTCAAATGAGTTTTCGCATAAATTACCATAAATCATTTTCAGACAAAATTTTGAAATTCCGTGCGGAAGTTGAGTGTACCTCATAAATCTCTACCAGCTGGAAAAAAAATCAAAATCGGGCGACAAATGAGAAAAAGGAGAAGCATTTTTTTTTGGGGGGGGGGTGATTTTCGAAAAATGCGCATAAATTAGCATATTTAATAAGTTTCAAAATTCTGCGTGAAAGTTTCGAATTCCCCATCTGGTGCTATCATAGAGCAAGCGGAATTGAAATCAGACATGAATTGACGAAGAAGAAGCATTTTGAAATATTGTGGACAGACGACGGACGGCGAACGACAGACGACGGACGACGGACGCCATGCCACGGCATAAAATCATCGGGCCCATTTGGGCAGGATGAGCTAGAAATTGCATGGAAACACCGAAATCAAATGACATGCATCTCATGATCTCATAATTATCTGTTTTACTCCGGATGGCAAAATAACGGGCGCCATCTTTCGTTGCATTCAAGGACAGCACATGTTGCATCTAATTGAACTGAAAAAGACAATAAAGGATTAGTCGAAATTCATTTCAACCAGTGCAAGCTGGGTGACAAGATCCATTCCAGTATGAAACTATAAATTCATCCTTAGTAAATTTATGGTGAGCTCCTATGCTTATTAATCCTTAGTGTGGCACAAATATCACAATCACAGAGGTAACAAACGATCGAACTCCCGAGCTATATCTCTTCAGAAAATGTCGGGCATCTGGAATGTATCACAGTACATACGTAGTTTCTCATTTATTCACCCCCATCTCAGTTTGTATGTGAACACGTCTTCAATCATCAATACATTCGCAGACGTTTGTCATACGAGGCCTATTTCTAACATCAGTCGGTTTCACATTACAGTCGTGCATTAGCAGGTCTGGATATCTCTCGACATCACGTGTCGAAAAAGCTTCCGAAAGACTCGGCTAGGTTTACTGACGTCTGACAACGAAGGATGACTGGAAAGTCCTCGTTCGTCAAGATGAGCCCTATATGCAAGGTGGCCCAGAAGAAAGCCTTACATTTGCTGTTATTTTCTAAATTAATTGCTCATCTATATATGATTCAGCTAATAGACTATCTTTCGTGAGAATCATCTATTTTGGTTGGGTACTTTCCATTTAAAGATTGCGTCAGGGATGTGCAAGTCCATTACTTCCCTTCATTATCAATACCAAACGGTAGTATAGTACTGACAAATGGTGTGTTGAAACTCTGAGATCCATACGTCATGAATTTGTTGTTTTATGACAAAAACTAATAACGACATGTTACCAGAATGTTGTTCTTTCCGTGAGTTTCAATTTTGCTCAAACTGCGAATCACGGTTACTGTCGTACCTTCGCAAGACCAGCGGAGCGCACCGTGATTGGTTAACCGGATAGCCCCCGCGCGACCATTGGCTAACGGCTGATCGGACAATTTTGGAATGGCACGTGCACGTTTGACGTCGCGGATTTTTTTAAATTGCTCCTGATCAATTTGAAAAAGGATGAAGTTTAACCGTCCAGATTTTCACCAAAACTCAATATTTTACCCCAAGTCTCTATGAGAGGTGTTTACTTATATTAATCTTCACATTGGATATGATTTCAGCTGATTTGATTCATATAGATGTTTTTTGACGTGCAAATCAATGGCACAATCTTTAAGGCAGGGCCGACGCCACGGGGGGGGGGGGGGCAGAGGGGTGACCGCCCTATTGATTATTGTTTTCAAAGAACTGAAAAGGACGATGATTTTACTGGCTTTTTTTTTTCGAAATTTCGCCCCCTATTGTTCTATAGTTGTTGATTTGATTAGTAAAAAACACAAAAAACTTCTTGGCAGGCAAACATGCTTTTCGTCTTCGACAATCCCCTGCCCCCCGCTTATCGGATGCTGTTTGGCTTGCAATTTGGCTAGTAAAAAAAAATGGTCGGCGAAATATTCCCCTAAGGATTTCGCCCCTATAAGATTTTACTCTGCGCTGCCCCTGTCCCATATTCACGGTTCTGTGTTGTTTTTAACATGGGGATATCACTACTTGGTATTGAGGAGTTTCGTGAATTGAAGGCATCGTATAACAATGTTTCCAGTTAAACAATCTGAGCTTCATGATTCCTCATGCTACCAGTGTCTCTGATAAGGTCTAAAAATGAACCCCTGAAAAAACTGTGGTTCAAAACGATCATTAAGTGCTTTTAAAAAGTTAAAATCTTTGAGCGACCATTCCTGTTCTCCCCCATAGAATGCTGTGTGGCAGAATTTCCTATCAGCTGATAATAAATTCATGTGCCGAACTTTGTCGTACATATTTTACTGGTGACAGTATAACTGTCTAAACTTTTGTGTTCTAGGGTGTTTATTTGTCCATTCAAACACTGTCAGACATGTCAGATAGCAAAGTTTGACAATTTTTTAAATGGGGCTTCCACAGTGTTATATAGTGTCTTTAATATGTGAACTTCAGACTGATACTAGTAATACACCGCTAGTCTGCTGTACAGACCCGGATGTGGCGTAACGTAGTCTTCCCCCACGTGATATGACTTGTCACCTAGACTTTCGGCGCGCGAAGCGGGTTGGTTTGCTTGACGACGTACGGGAGGTTGCGAGGAGACCACGTGGCTGCTTGAGAAGAAACAAACTATCCCTGTTGACTTAAATTTCCTATTTCCCTCTTCGGACTTCGGACTTTCACGTTTGCTCCAGGGCCCTGCATTCGATTTCATGTCAATTTTGCAATGAAAATAACTGATTTACTGATTTAGGTGAAAGCTTCCCCCACAAAGCTCTTGTCACGGATAGACAATAAAGTACTCTTAAGTCAATATCACGCATGGCCGGGAACATCAAAGACAAGGATTGGGGATTTAAGGCAAAATACAGAAACTGCGTACTTTTAACCCATTTCCCCTTAATTTTGTAACTTACTAATGGTCTCATGTCCCTGTTACAAACACTTATCTCCAAATTGATCGCCAACAGAAAATCATATTTTTTTTGTGGTTTTAAAATCAATTTGTGAAAAAAAGCAGGTGTCGGGTGTATAGGCCTACAGCCGTTGTTTTGATCTTCGCAAATCTCATATTCACACTGGGAAAAATAGGTTCAACTACCTTTGAAGATGCAGACCAATGTCACACTGGGAGCACCTTTACGGGTGCAAATTTACACTTTACTTGTGCAACTTTGCACCTTTCAGACCTTGCAAAGTTGCACCTTTAAGGTCTGAAGGTGCAAAGTTGCACCCTAAAAGGTGCTCCCAGTGTGACGTTGCTAAAGCTGCAACGTTGAACATATTTTCATTAGTGTGTTTTCATTGAATATCATGGCCACACTTGGAGGGTGGCGTTAAAGTGATAAGCTAACATTGTGGAGCTTCAATTTAAAAAATTGTCAAATTTTGATATCTGAACTACATAGTATGTTCATATGGACAAATAAAACACCCTAGAATAAAAAAAGTTGGAAAAATTACACTGCCAATGGGCGAAGTTATGCATGAATAAACAATTAAAACTCGGGGCGAGTTTAATAGCATAGGTTGTACACACAGTAAGTCTATGTGGCAGAAAATGCAGGCAGGTGAATCTGATCAACTTACGATTTTCACTTTTTTAAAGCACTAAATAATCATTTTGAAATACAGTTTTTTTTCAGGGCGTCATTTTTAGACCTTGTCAAAGACACTGGTAGTATGGGGAATCATGTAATTCAGATTTTTTTAACTGTGGTAAATGTTAGCTAATACCTTTAATATCAGCCAGTGGTGTAGTGAGCGAAAACTGATGGGGGTGCAAACGTGAACAATGTAATCTTTATGGCTATGTGTAATGGGTGACTTTAGGAGGGAGGAATAGCTACGCCCTTACAAATCATCTGTTTCTATCGTTGTGTTTTCTTGGCACTTGGTTTTTATTGTGATGGGTAAGGAGAGAGCGGTGTTTGGAATATTATGAAATCTTTAGCCTTAAAACTCTCTGTTTCGTAAATCTTGGGATTAGCAATTGAACCTGTCGTAGTAGCAGAAGTTTCCACTAAAATTTCGGAATGGTCAAACGCTGACAATTTCTTGTAAAATGATAACAAAAAAAGTTAATAACAGCAGCACACTGTAGAACAAAGCCACTTCATTCTGGAATGAAAACAATTCCTTTCGTTCCACAGAGAATTTCTGGTGATTTCGGGGTTTTAACATGGAAAGACTAACTCAAGAATTGGGTTGGTAAATTGCCTTGGCATATCTGGGTCCATTTCAATTTTCATTTGCAGTTCACTAAACCTTTGTAGCTATCGATTGCATGGAAAATGCGTGAAAATTCTTGCAATATATCCATGTGGTTCATCTAGACATGAGAAACAAGGTTCTTGTTGTTTTATTCGTTATCATTAAACATCCGTATATTTTTATAAAATATAATTGTACATCTAGAAATAAGCTACAGAAGTCGCATGCGAAATAACTTTACTCCGACTAAAGGGGATTGCACAGTTTGGTCCTCTAACATATCATGCATATTACACAGCGATCAAATCAGATACTGATCTTAGCTGTAATATGTTGACCTGTGACCTGACCACTAATGACCAAGTAATCTTTGATTGGTGACAGACATTCCTATTATCCTACGCCTCTGTGTGACTGACCCTTTTCATCTATTTTCAGCTCGACTTCAGGTGAAGCTACTTTTATTGAAGACACTGTTTGAGCATGTTTCCAATTTACCAACATGCTATCAGACTCTCTGGTTTGGTACAGCAAAACGATTATTAAATACTTTAAAAAGATAGAAATGTATGAGTTACCACTTTTCCACACTCATTAATTTTTTCTTGAAACTGTAGGAGTATAATAAAGTGGACGTTTATTAGCAACCCTGTAAAAACTGTGCTTAGCGAGTAAACGCTTTTCAAAACGCATTCTTATTATCACTTTGTAAACATGATCAGAGGCTAAACGTCGTGTGTTAAAGGCATGGTTCTCCCAGACGTCAAGTTGATTTTAATAAAAGCAGAATAATGAGAGAAACGTATTAGTGAAAGTTCGGTGAAAATCCAACAAAGAATAACAGAGTTATAAAGGTTTAAAGTTTTAATTTTGTGACGTCACATGCGAGCAGCTCCCTTATATGTCATGTAATATAAATGCCATAAATTGCCATTTTTTAATGGTTCATGATAATTGAATGGGGGTTTTCACAGAAGCCTATATGAAATAATGTTTCTGATAATATATTAAATGCTCAGGTAAAATAACTTTCAATTTTCTGAGAAAACGGCGCTTTTATGGAATTTATATTACATGATATATAGGGAAGAATGTTAATAAAAATAATAATAATAATAATAATAATAATAATAATAATAATAACAATAATAATAATAATAACAATAATAATAATAATGATGATAATAATAATAATAATAATAATAATAATAATAATAATAATAATAATAATAATAATAATAATAATAATAATAATAATAATAATAATAATAATAATAATGATAATAATAATAATAATAATAATAATAATAACAATAATAATAACCACAACGGCTTATTTACTTCAGTCAAACTGACTGCTCTACCAGCTGGCCCTGCATAACATAAATGTTATTATTACATTTCTCCGTTCTACAATGCCGAGTGTCAAGCTAAAAAGTAGTAGGAACCATTTCAAAAATGTCTGTGGTATGACCTGGTCGGGGCTCGAACCCGCGACCTTCCGACGTGAGGCAGACGCTCTAGGCCATCACGCCGGTAAGTTATCTTTGGTTCGAATGAAAAGATTTAGCTGTGTTGGATATCGATGTCTGCGATAAGAGTGCATTGACCCTTTCAAATTCCGACTTCTAAAACGTTTTCCTTATTGGACAGAAGTTCGAGGCCAAAGTTTCAGTCCGTGTTAATTCTACTCGTTTTTCAAAGTCACCGTTATTTAACTGACTGGAATTGACAGGACAAAGGCACGAGGGCTGACTGTCGAGTTGATGTCAGGTAGCTTGCCGACAGTTGCAGAAGTCATACCTCATCAGTCATCGCCAGGCACATTCCGAGGGGTTGGGGTGGGGGTGGGGCAATCGAATTTGGGACGGGATGATGGGACGGGATGAGTCCAGCAGATACATACGAATCGTCGAAGTGACATCAAACCCTTTGAGTGTGCAGGCCAGGGCAGCCTTCATACTTTTAAAAAAACTCCTACAAAGTTCCGCAAATCAAATTTGAGCGTCGATATCTCTCTTGTGTTATAATACTTGATTTTGGTGTCGTTGAAAAGCCTGTTCCTTTTCCTCTTAACTGATACCCCAATTGCTATGATTATGGATTCATGGAACGTGCAAGACATTTTAATAAAGGGCCAAGTCAAAAGTGAAAAGATGCCAATACATTTTTATCGTCACCAGTTCAGTGTCGGTTTGTATGGAGAGTGGATTGTGTTTAAAGTGGAATGAAACCCAGGACACATTCTGCATTCAGAGGTTACAGAACAATGCAAGAAGCGAAATTAGTGAAAGGTTTGAACAAATTTTGGTTGAATGTTTCAAGGAGTTATGTTGTTCAAAGTTTATTGATCCTTGTTATGGAGGATTGTTAAATTGCAACTCTCAACTAGCGTTTTAGATGAAAGTGTGGAGAACTGTCCATTGGTTTTGTACACAAATTTTCACTTATTCTCACTTTTTATCAAATATCTGATTTGCTCTTGCTTGTTGTACAGGTATGTGCTGGCAAAAATGATTCTACAGGTTTTTCTGAAAGAATTTAGATACTTTCTCAACTGACCCTTCAGAAAACTGCAAATTATTGAAAATTTTTGTACAAATCCAATGGGAAGTTCTCCACACTTTCATCTGAAAAGTGGGTAGAGTTGCCAATTTAAGAATCCTTCCTAACAAGGATTAAATACACTTTGAGCAATCATAACTCTTGAACCGTTCAACCAAATTTGCTCAAACTTTCACTATTTTCCATCGTGTATTGTTCTGTACTCTCTGAATTCAGTAAGATTCTGGGTTTCATTCCCCTTTAACGACATAGTGTTGTGTTGTTTGTTTTTTTTTTGGATTAGCGGATCTGTTTAATGAGGAGTTTAGTTTTGTGGAGATCAGTGAAATCGAGTACGTAAGTGTTTATGCTGCATAATGTCATTGGCCAGAGCTTTTACAGTATATATATTTGGTCGATCAGACATTTTTTTATCAATCTTTCACAAAATATTCTATTGTCACCCCAGACATAGGAAAAACAACATCAAACCTACTGAAAATGGTTTAAAGCATGTGACAAATTGTGATTTTTTAATTTTCAGAGAGCCGATATGTAAATTTCCTATGGCCAAATTATCTGGACCCCCGACATTTTATTTCAATTTTTGATCAATTTCTCAAAAAAGGAAGCGTTTCAGAGCTTTTGAGTTTTAGGGCATCTAAAACACAATATAAAAATAATGATATCACAATTTACCCAAACTAAATGATTTATCATTCCCTGATTTCACATTTATTTTCGATTTTGAGAGATTCGAGATATATACATATTTTTTTAAAACTCACATCTTATACAACACAAAATTCAAAGAACTCATACCGTATACAAAAAAAGGAACTGCGTTTTTGCGACTGTTTTGTTAAGTTGCTTTGGATGCATATTGCTTTTAGATCTTTACAATCAGGAATTTTGATGAAAAAAAACTCGCTGCTATAATGCTGAAAAAATGGCGATGTTGTTGAGGTATTTTCGTTCTTTCATTCATTTTTTGGGGGGTGGGGGTGGGGGAAGTGTTCTTTCCCTGTCAAACGGAACAAGACAATCACGAAGGAATGCATTACAACATAACAGAATATCATTCATAATCATTGCCAATCAAACAATTACATTTTATTTTCATGATCATTCATATTTCTCTAAATGTTACTTCATTGGGCTTATTCGTTTTTCTCACGCGGTACGGTAAAGACACGTTGTTCGCAGTTGCGACTATCTGCAACCTGTTACGCCTATAAACTGATAGCGTATATCTAGTTACCCTGCAAAATCAAAAGCACATTTTTCAACCAAGTTTTTGATCTGGCAGGTTGGCTGTAAAATGGATGGATCTCACAAACTTTAAAGTAACCGTTGTGAGACAGTGAAACCACACTGTGGACTACATAATCGTGTGTGGGGTTTTTCCTGGACACCAATCTAAACAGTCAAAGGACACATTATATTTCCAAGGTAAATTTAAAGCCGTGACCTAATAAGTCCTTGGCGATGTTATAGAGGGTTCATTGTTATTTCTGAGTATTGCAGATTGTTAGCTAGATCATTTGTGTACGTGGTCGTGAAAGACGAAGTAAAACGTCCAGGGTAATCCTACCTGTTAACCCTATCAGCACTACAATTGTGACCAAACCATAGGCTTCCATTGAGATTCAATTCAATTCAAATCAATTTTAATTTATTGTACAAATGTAACAAAACAGATGTGTTCACACGACAAAAGTGATTACTCTATATATAGAAAACGATATAAAATAAATACACTGTACAATATATACGGTACACATATAAGAACCAACAACAACAAACCAATTTCATCGTGGTTTAAAAATCAATAATGGCCAAATCGGTTCACGATAATTAATTGGTCACGTGAAAAGGACATTTGAAGTTGTTTACTTAAAATATATTAGACATATACAAAAATACATTGAAAATACAATGCTGTACGATATTACAAAACTTAGCAAACTTCATCATTGTTTAAACCTTGGAATCCGGAAACAATGTGTTGGGTTTCAATGAAAGCAAAGTTGCTGTAGATGATGTTGTTAGTGTGGGACACAAATGGTTGGCCAGTGAGGTTAAAATCTAAAGATGCTCATTATGAGGTGGCATGATTGAGAAAAGACAAAATGCCCAAAGAACCAATGAGTTTCGGCATATTATGTCAATACATGCACATACACTTTCTGTATAGTGTATACTCATGCTGGAAGGATTTGTCTTAAAGTGGTTATTTGAGGTTACAAGTATGGAATTAATCTCCAGCCCGGATAGAAATTGATCCCACAGACATGTACACAACACATTTCACCGCCATAGCATTTTTTTTATAAAAATTGTACAACAAAGAGGAAATGTATGAATATGAAATTTTCACAGCAGATATTTTTAACAGTATTGGGTCCAATCTAAACTCTGAGAACTACTTTCAATCTTGCCATTTCCCTTAAAACACAACCAAGTCAAGCGGAACTTAGTTTAACTTCAATTTGCCACATGAAGTAGAATATCTATTCCAGGCCAGTTCAACAAACCATCATATCAATTTCTTAACAACAGAAAATGCTCCTCTCTTGCGCAGAGAAATACGACGTTATATACGCACTGGTCATGCACTACTGACCTCACGCCGCATTGTGTACAGCGTGTCTATTGTTTACATTCACACTCGAACGCATAACAATAAAGGCTGCGAAGATTTCTGACTGAGAGAAAATGGTGTCTGTGATTGGTTTTTGTTAATTTCGCGGGCCTTCCCCTAGCCAATAAAATTTGATTTTTACATTTTTAGAATCCTTAGACTTCCCACTACAAACACTCATTGTCAATGTATTTATAGATAGCGCTGCACTTTCATTTTATGAAGCGGCAAAGTCAGAAAAAATGAGGAAAAACGGGGATCTTCCACGATATTTTTTTTTTTACCAAAAAGGAAGTCTTTAGACTCAATTCCACGGGTCATAACATTGACTTCGGTCACATTGATCTAACCTTAAAGAGAAACCTTTGATTATCATGAATTTTGTGTCAATAGAATATAAAGCTTGTAGATTTGTTACAATGGCAAAAAATGTGTCAAAAACGACGGTTTTACTTCCAGTTTACCATTGTGTTGCAAAACTCTAGACCATAAAGAAAGTAAAAGATCGCTCAGAAATTGATATGTACTAGTTTATTGCATAAATTTATTGATTTCCGGAGGGCGTACACGCATCTATTAGAAGTTTCCACTGGATTCAAGGAATAGCCAAAGTCACCTCCAAACTCATTAATATAATATCTAAATTCCATCCTGGTTAGTAAATCTCTTGTAGCACATTTGCTTTCACTAAAAACAAACTATATTGACATGTGTTTTACTTGATTTATTTGAACTAATAATGTTAATTTCACTTGAATTGTAATGGGGGAACCTAGAATGGTCACTTATTGATGTTCACCTTTTAAAAGTACTTAATGCTCGTTTAGAGCTGTGATTTTTGTCAGGGATTCTTTTTTTAGTCCTATCGGAGACACTATCAAATGCTATCAAATCATGCACATCACCGAATTCATTCAAAACAGCAATGAAAAAC